>VMDR010028883.1:0-12970 GCA_007922815.1 Macrotus californicus | reverse complement strand
CCTTTGGGAACTGTATCACTTGCACCCTTTCCCATAAAGAAAGTTTTGCTTTGTGCTAATAGTGGGGTAACTTTTTGGATCTTGCTTATGTGCAAAGCAAGGTTAATCTAGTCTAATTAAAATTCTTTGAGAATTTTGTGAACTATTAAATTATATACCAGTTGTTTTTCCAGGATCTAAAAAATATTCTAGCAGCCCTAATAAAAATGAGATATTAGAATTTATAACCTCTGACTTTTATTTTACTTTATTTTTATTTGATGTTTCTGTAAATTTCTGTTGAAATTCTGGTTTTATTTACAGTCACTTGTTGCTTATATTCTCTTAGTATAGTAGGAAGAGCTTGGGATAACAAAAAGAAGTAAAAACTGGTAAATGTGATTGGGTCCAGACTTTGTTAATAGAATTAATTAGATTTCTATGTTTTTGTTTTGCCAGACTTGATAATTTGAAAAGTATTAACGAGGCTGGGTTCAATTTATATATTGCCCATCTCTTATCTTATGAATTTGTTCATTGAACAAACATTTATTAATTGTCTACTCTTGCTATACTGACTCTAATGTCTCGATTAGGAAAAAGAAACACTTATAAATGGTAACAAACACATGGATTTTGCTTTCTGCTAAAATGAATAAACTCACTAAATGTTCATGGACAGGTTGGAGATGCAACAAAATAAATGAATAATGCTTCTCCCTTTAGGGAGGGAAAGTAAAGGAATTATAAGAATTTAGGATCAGGTAAAGGGGCTGAGTCCTGGATTTGACTATAGAGAAAAACAAGACAAATAGACCCACCTAGAAACATTTTAAAGGTCAAATTTACTTTTGAGAGGCTTCTTTTTCACCCCAAGAACTGCATACATGAGTACCAAGGATTTCCCTTTGTCCACTCTTTTTATTTTTAAGTAAATACAGCTTTGGCTCTAACGTTATCTCTTGCCCCAGCTGGAGTAAAGTGAGGCTGTTTTAGGAAGTGCTGATTTTGAGGCTTGAGACACACCCGAGTGCTGTTCTTTAAGTGAACAAGCCCTCGTTGGCTGGGCTGGGCCAAACTCCTAAAACTAAGAGTTTAGCATGGGAATGGCCAATTTTTAACCAATTTTTGTTGCCGCCTCACTCTAAACAAATAATAATTGTTTTAAGCCCAGGAAGATGTTTAAAACTGATTCACCTTGTATTAGAAATTAGCGGTGATATTTTGAACATTCAAGGAAATCAGGGGGAAAGTATAAATAGATCGCTTATATTCTATTTGTTTTGGTATCCCACGTGACAAAGGCTGTTTTTGAAGAGAAGTTTGTTGAAAAGTATATACCTTGTAACCTTGAATCTAAATTACTAGTATCTGTAGTACTGATTCTTTTTGTTTCTCCCTGTGGATGCTAACCACTCAAGAAACAGAGCTTGCTTTGAAATGAAAACTTTTACCCCCAAACAACACATTTGAAATAGGAAACAAGTAGTTCTTGCTATGTTGCCGCCATACCCACCTTAATTTTTATTTACTATTAGCTAGTAATTGGTATCATGGGCAAGTCATTTCTTGAACTTTGGATTTTGTTGTGCGGAGAGGGTGGATGAGGTGACATTTTAAGGTCTTTCCAGATTTGGGATTTAGAGTCAGTAATCTTCAGTCAACTGTGCATGCATAATCAGAACTCAACTCCAGAAATCAGTGTCCCTGTAGGGCCAATAATGTGCTGCCTGGCTGGTCAACGCCTGGCCACACCCACAGTGAGGGGAAGAACCCATCTTAAAAGGGGCAGGGCCTCAGCCTTTGCTCAGCTCAGCAGCCCCTTGCTCTTTAGGAAGCAGGCACGTTTTTGCTTGGTTTGAGGGTTGTCCATTTAACCATTTCAAATAAAGAAGTATGTAGAAGGAATGACACCATATTTCAACTTGAACTAAAGTTAGCAGAGCAATTTAATATTTAAAAAGCCTTGTTGGAGTTGGTGGTTTTTAATCTCATGTAAACATTAATGAAACCATGAGTGGCCCTAATTTCTGAATGTGTGTTCTGAAAAGTTGTAAATTCATCCAAGGACCAATATTTGAAAGGTGGTTAAGTGTGTTGTAGGCCAGCCATCTATTTAGCTCAGAATGTTGCAGCTATAATACCGTATTTTTTATGACAAGTGGTAGCTGATAATACTGTAAAATTAGTTTAGAGGAAATAATATAATTAATATGAATTGTAAATATCTTAAGTGAAAATTTCCTGACATGGAATGGTACTACTGCTTATTAAACACAATTCAAAAAAAAAAGAATGCAATGCCAGTATTAACAAAAGGTAAAAATTCAATATTTGAGTAAGTTTAGTGTGGTAGATAGGTAAGATGTCAGCAAACTTACTGGCCACTTTGCTGATCCCTTCGTTCCCTCTGCTTTTACATACGCAGGGATAAGCACATGTTTGGAAGAGTGAAAGACAGAAACAATTCCATTGAGCCTGCTTTAGTGTATTCACCTTCTTTAGTGTTTCATCTCCTTTTTACTGAGGTTCTTGAAGGCTTAAGACTTCTCATGCAGGGAATTTCCTCCCCCAGTTTACCAGAATATAAGTGATCTGCTCTTTGGGTGTTAACTGCTGACCTCACCCAGAAATCAAATAAATTTGAAAGAAAATGTTGTCTGTCCATGCTTGGGAGTATTTCAAACCCTGGTTTTCGTGATTCTGGTTCTGTCAGGCAGTTCTCCCATAGCAGTATAGCATCCCGACTTCTCTTTGTGCGATACAGTTGTTCATTTTCTGTCTTTCCTTCCGTAGTGGAAGCTCCATGAGGTCAGAGACTGTCTAGCCTTGTTCATTGGTCTCTATTTACTGCCAGGCCTAGTGCTGCATAGGTAACAGATACATATTTATTGAATTAATAAATGATCTGTTTTCTGTGACCCAGTGAGATAGCTCTTCAAGGTTCTGTTGTTGACTCTGTCCTGCTATTTACTTGCTTTTTTCATTGATATTGATGCCTTCGTTTACTATTAAACTGTGCATACAGTACCCATCATTTTCATTTTGCCTGATTTCTCTGTATTTGAACCCCTCTTCTTTGTTCCAAGTTTATATAAAAAGTATTCACAATTTTTTTCTAGGTGGAAAAGTAGATTACCAAATGCCCTCTTAGCTACATAGGAACAGTAGGACCACAGCTGATACTTACCTACTTCCTCTTGCTTATGATTTAGGTCCTGTTGATCTCTTATAAAGATGTAAGTTTTCTCTCCCTTCAGTTTCTGTTCCCCATTCTATTCTTAATGCTGTGACCAAACCAATCTACTAAAATCAATGATCTGATTGGGTAATGATTTTCTCTTGCCCCATATAATAAAATTTAGGAATTGGCCTTTTGTTCTTGTTCTGTGAAGTCAGAAATAGGACAAACTGTCTATGTTTAGAACTACGAGGAGTGGGACCAGATTGTTAAGTAGGTGTTGAGTTCCCCATCACTGGTGAGGATATGGAAGAACAGGAAGCAGTTCTCAAAGGGGGTGGGTTATTGAAGAGTTTTGAAGCTATATGTACTTTAGACCTGTGATAGTATCATTCAAACTGCTTAGGTCTTCCACAGCCTGACCCAGATAAATTGTAATGATTAGGACATCATATTCACCCCCCGCTACACCTTGCATGTGGTAGGCGCTAAACATTCAGTAAATAACTTCTACTTCTGAGTATTTTCCTCAGTGAATGAGCTCAGGTTCTTTGTTTCCACTTCAAACTTGATTTTCTGATGCGGGAGTATCAGATCTAGATTCTAAGTACTGGGATCCAGTCTTGGACCTCTGCCTGTGTGATCTTTAGCACATTATTTATTTTCTCTTAGCCTGCCTTTTCATCTGTAAAGTTAGAACAGCTGTTACTGTAAAGTAAGTTATTGTAAGGACTAAATGCATATGAAAAATGTCTTACAATCTGAGAATGCTTTACAAATGGTAGAAATTATTCAAAACTGCTTTTTGTTTAATATATTTATATATTGTTTAATATATAGGTATGCCACTACTATTACTCTTTCACTTTATAATTAGGCTCATTTTTTAACCTAGCAAAGGAAATGTAATTGCTTTCTCTTAAAAAGCAGCACATTTACTCACCTCCTCAAGGCAAAAGTTCTCTCATATTACTGAATTCTTGATACTTTAATTCCAAACTACCAGTGTCTGAATTTCTTGTTTAGTTTTTGTGTCAGCTTTGGACAAAGATTCACAAAGTACCACTGGCAAAAAAAATGCCATACTATTTTCCCCTAACAGATCACATTTGGTAGCAATTTTACAATTTTAAGATTTGTCTTAAATCACTTAGTGCTTATGTTTTTATTGTTGGTTTTAGGTGGCAAAATCAGTGAATAATTAGCAAAAGGATTTTAATGAAAATGTTACCATAATTCTTTATTAATTCTTTAGTCGTATACCATATGCACTTATACATTGTACATTTCATAATTAAAATTTCATATTACATATAAATGCTATAATTGTGCATTTTGATGCTTTTTCCTAGATTGCAAATGATGGAATTAGGTACATCATTAATCCATGGTGCTTCAAAGAAAGCTCTTTCTGAGTTCAAGATGAGTGGGTTCATGAACCACTGCTTTGTAAAGTAGAACCTAATAAGAAATATTAGCTCTTAAGAAAGGGCAATTCTTGAGTCTGAGAAGGGAAAGACATGTCTCACTGACCAGGGCTGTCTTTACAAGTAAGATATGTTAACAAATCAGATTTTCATAAGATGAGGACTCTACATTGGAAAAGAAAATTATTGGCATTTGTTGTTTCTTCTTAATATAGTAAATCTCTCTTCTTTCTCCTCTTTAACCAGGTCAGTATATGTTTTATGCCCTATTCTTTTATCACACAAAAAAGAGAAGAATTACTGCAGTGAATGAAGATTCTGCTGCATTTTAGCACTGCTTTTCTTGCTGTCGTTGGCCTTTGAATGAGGATGACAATGGAAGAGATGAAGAATGAAGCTGAGACCACTTCCATGGTTTCTATGCCCCTCTATGCAGTCATGTATCCTGTGTTTAATGAGGTCAGTCAGTAAATATTTCCTCATAGGCTCTTTGCCTGTTTTTTTTTTTTAAGATTTTATTTATTTATATTTAGACAACGGGTAAGGGAAGGAGAGAGGGAGAGAAACATCAATGTGTGGTTGCCTTTCACGTACTCCCTGCTGAGGACCTGGCCCACAACCCAGGCATGTGCCCTGACTGGGAATCACACCAGCGACCCTTTGGTTCTCAGGCTGGCACTCAATCCACTGAGCCACACCAGCCAGGGTTCTTTGTGTTTTTTTAATGCCTACTTCATTTATTCATTTGTTTGTTCTTTCATATTATAAATACTTTTATAAAGATCTCAGCTTATGTATTAGGTATCATGCCAGGACTGGACATAAAACAGTAGGGGGGAAATCCCGATGAACTGTTCCCCCTCTGGAAGTTTCGTTGTAGTGGGAGAGAGAGACATTAAACAAAAGAATACGAATAATTAGATGAATGAAAAATTGTGGTAAGTGCTATGAAGTTTAAAAAATAGTAGGTGGGACCTATTGTAGGAGTCAAGGCAGGCCTCAAGAATAGACATGCTAATAACTAAAAGGAATAAAATAAGAGTTAGACTGCTAGAGAGCTGGGGATAAGCACATTTAAGATAGAAGAGCAGGCACAAAAATATCCTGGTGAGTTACAGTCAGTAGTGACCTTTTCATTGATAAATGGGACATGCCAGTGATTTGCATGGAGAGAAGATGTAATTGCTTTTTTAATTTGAGGAATTTTCTAAGACTTAATAATATCAATACTTTTTTTTAAAATTAGTATGCTAAGGTATGTAGAGAATTCTAGCTGTGCAAGCTTCTTAAATATAATCTAATTACTCCCCTTTAACGGTGACCTAAGGTCCTGATATGTGAATTTTTTTTCCCTGAAATTATCTATGACTAAAAATCTAGGACTCCGTTCAGTGGCTACAGGCTTTTTGTCTAATTAGTTTTTTTTTTTTGGGGGGGGGGTTTGGGCTGCTTTATTAATCTAATTAATTATAAAGCTATCGATGCCATTAATGTTATTGTTCCTGGAAGCCCCCACCATTTCCAATAAGTTTCATCTCTTTTTGTAACGTATTTAGGGTAAGATTGTAGGTTTCAAAACCATTTCACCTACATTATTAGGTTTAATAATAATGTATTTGATGTATTTTATAATGGCTTGGGGACAATAGAGAGTGATTTATCCTCTTCAACTTGAAACCCAGAGACTTAGTTTCCATTTTAGACAAATATTTTGTAACTTCACATGTTGTCTACTAATAATGTTAGGTTTAGTGTCCATGGAAGAAGATAAAACAGTGGCTTGGGTAAAATTTATTTTTCTTCCATAAAAAATTCTAGAGGTAAGTGGACCAGGGCTAGTATCATCAGTTTCCTCAGAAACTCAGGTCCTATCTTATCTTCCATCATCTTAGTGCTTGCCTTCCACTATCAAGGTCACTTCACCTGTGGGATGGCTGCTGAAGCCCATCATGTCCTAAGTTGTTCCCTGGATTGGGCCAAAAATGGAGTGCAGGGTGGGGTGCTGCTTCGAGCTGATGCAGCTTTCTTAACCTTTTTGAATGTCCTATACAAGACTGCCATAAAAAATATAGTCTTATGACCACACCTAAGCTGCAAAAGAAGTTGGGAAATTTAGAAGTTTATTACTAAAGAGGAAGCAAAGAGAGGCATCTTTTGAAAACCCTGTCTATTATACTGCTACTGTGGTAGCTGCCACTCTTTTAGGACTGATGACACCCATGTCTGGCAGCTAGAACTGACACTTGAGTAATTGTTGCCACCACTCTGCTCTAGTGCTTTACCCATTTTGTTGCAAGACTAGAGTTATAGTGAGAAGCAAGTGCTTCACTTTTGTTTAGTAAGTCATTACTAAGTGGCAACCATTTATTTGCTGAGTATTCTGCTAGGGTCTGGAGATGCATGAGGGGGGAAAGGCAACTTACCTCTTTATAGGAATTGCAGGGAACACAAGTGCTTAAGCAGATAAATAATTATGTATTTAATTACTTATTTAATTGTACCAGGTATGAAGTAAGGCGACAGTCCCTGAAAGCTAGCGAGTAATCTGTCTTGATATTAGTGTCTGTACTTCTCAGGTGCTTTCAGAGCCATTATTACAGTTCCTCAGATGCTCCCTCTTTTCATGTCTGTAGTCTAACTGTAGCTAACTCAGTAAGCTATTGGGCCAAGTTGTTTGGGAAAGTATTCTATATTTATCCGGGTTATTGTGAGTGTTTTCTGGAAGGGAGGGCAGTTGCATTGCTGAGCTTCAGTTTGATCCTTTAGTTAATGAAGAGGAATGAGAAAAGCTTTTTTTCTAATAATTTGAATGATTTTTTTTCTTTGCGTTGTTTTTTTAAGATTTTATTTATTTTTAGAGAGAGAGGGTGGGAGGGAGAAAGAAAGGGAGAGAAACGTCAGTGTGAGAGAGAAATTTGACCTATTGCTTCTAGTGTACACCTGGACTGGGGATGAACCTGTAACCCAGGCACGTGCCCTGACTAGAAATTGAACTGGCGACCTTTGTTCTTGCCTGATGATGCCCAGCCAGCTGAGCCACACCAGTCAGGGCGGGTGATCTTTTTCTGTATGTGGAAAGTGGGTTTTGTTTTAGTCTTGATTTTGGAAGATAATTGTTTAGGGTCTGAGATTCTGGTAAAATGAACCGTTGGAATGAATACTGATGCACCTTTTCTAATTTATTCAAGTATAAGGAAAGTTAACTTGAAAGGAAAAGTAATGGCTGTGAATGGACTTGTAAATCTCTTTCGTAAATAAAGGAAGTGATTCTCTCCAAATGAGGTCTGAAAACATGTGGCTTAATGGGCCCAGAATTAGAACTTGTTGCCAAATGATTCATAGTTGGTTCAAGAACTAATTATTAGAAGTGAAATTTGAAAAAAAAAAAATGGCTAGATGTGCCCGACCGAGAGATACTACATCAAATTGTAGGGTCTAATTCTCAAATTGAATTTACTAATCAAACGTCATGGTATCAAGCTTTAAAAAAAATTATCTCAATCATATATCTTTAAAAGTGTGTTCAGAAATAATAGGCATTTAGGGAGTAGTGCTTCTAGTAGGTTTCCTTTTTGTGATAGAGATGAAATTTTGGTTTTGATTTAGGAATGGAGTGAAATAATTATTGTGCTTTCAAATGTGAAGTATTTGGTTAAAAAGAATAAAGTATTAGTGTTGTTCTCTGACATTCCAGTGCATTGATGTAACATCTTAAATAAGATGCCTAACCAGTTAATTAATATTTACAGTTCAAAGGTAGTTTTTTATAAATTTACTAATGGGGAAATTTGTTAGTTTGACTTTGTTTTTCTGTGCTATGCAGATTTAAAGATAAAGTAGTTGTCAAATTAATCTTATAGAAAGTAGTACCACAGTGGAGATGAACTTTACTCTGAAGCTAAATGATTCACTAAGTTTTGTCTACAGTGTAATATTAGAGTTGAAAAGCTTGTGCATTCTCACCATAACTTGACATCCATAGTAATAACAATGGTGGGTCTAGAAGTCGTCTTGTAGAACAGATGTTTAGACAGTAGTACATCCTTACACCTGGGGAAATTTTAGTACTTCAGCTCACAAGGCATTTATTTATGGCATTCTGGGAGCTTGATGCTTGCTAAACTTAATGAAGCTGTGCTAGGACAGCTGAAAGAGTCGGTTTCTTGTTTAATCAGCTGCTGCAGAGTTCAGAGTCCGAGGATATTCCATGTGTTGTAAATGTACTGTGAAAATAGGTCTCCTGGCTGCATTATGGAATGAGTTTACAGAAACCTCATGCCAGGGGTCATCTGAGTTCTCGTGGACTTACTACTTTTCACTAATTCTTTATATATGGAGGGAGAGAGATGTATGAGTCAGTTCTTCACTCCAGGAAGAGATACATCATCTGTCTCCTTTTCCTCTGACTTTTTGGAGAAACTGTTTTAAGATGAAGTACAATTTGTGAAGAAGTCGGTATTTTGAGACAGAAATAACAATTTTGCAACCAAAGATGAATTTTAGATCAAAGGTTTATTTGATTGTTTATTAATAAATCACATAAAACGGTGCTTCTGAATAATTAGTATCATTCTATTTAGAAGCATTTGAAGCTGCTATTTCTGCTAATCTCAGCAGAATATGCAGTTCTTAATTTACCAATAAGGAAATATTTCTCCAACTTTACCTGTCAATCTATTCCGTTTTTCCCCCCAGTGAAGAAATACCAAATCCCAAATTTTGAGCATATCAAACATACTTTTTCACAGTGAAGTCATGGGTTTAACCTGCAATTCCACCATCCAGAGGTAATCATAGTTAATGTTTATCTTTGAATTATTGCTCTGTCACTTAAGTTATATAATCACCTTAGTTTTCTTATTTGTAAAGTGAGGATAAAAAATAATTCTCACAATGCAGTGAAATAAATGAGTTAATATATTTTAGCACTTAGAATAGTACCAAGCATGTAGTAAATGATAGCTGTTACTATTACTTAATCTTCCTTGTAATTTTCTGACAAAACTTTAATCATAGCCTAGAGTTTTGCATACTTATAGGCAGTGTTTTAAAGGAACATTTTTATACGAGTAAGGTGGTTCTGGTTACCTTTTTTGCCAGACAGTGTGGCAACCCCAGGGACTGATTCTTTTAGAAACATGTATTGAACTTACTGTGTACAAAACACAAATGATTGCATTTGCTTTCTCATTGGCAGAACAAAGTTAATATGTGCCCTCTTTACAATAATCCTTTAGGGGGGTTGGAGGGATATGAGTGTGGCAAATGTCTGATTTTGAGGAAGCGAGATTTTTAGACAATCCAGAATCAACTAACCTAATTATTTTAACATTAAAAAAAACTTTCAAAAGTTTTATGCAAACCTCCATAAAACTTGAGCAACGAAAGGGTTAAATGTATTTTTTTAAATTATGGGTTGAAGGAAGTAGCTTGATACTAGAAAGTAAAGTATAGGAATGAAGTGATACTTCTGGAGGGAGCAAATAATAAATGACCTCTATGCGATCAAAACTGTGTATAAGCTTTTAAAATCCAGGGTCCCCAGAAGTAACACCTGCTTGAGTGTGGTAGTAGGGTAATGATGTGGGTGTAATAATTTATAGTTTTAATTTGAACATTTCACTTGGAATGTCATATGATGTGCTGAAGTGTGATGTTGTTATGTTACAGAATTACATGCTTATGATTTTGTAATGTAAGATTTTGTAATAGAAAAGGGGCGTTATTTGTGCCAGACCCTGCATTTTTATAAATAATCCACAGAGTAAAATTTAACAAGTTTGTGGTTAATAGTGCTCTCAAAAGCTATCAAGAAGAAGTTGCAGGAGGCGCTCACAAACCAGAATGTAAGGTTGGGGAGAGACCTAATATTAAGATCCCTGTCATTTCCCTCCAAATGTACTTCAGCAGGTACCTTTTCTTCTCTTTTACGTGAGATGAGATGTTATGTTATGTACACTTTTCTTTCTCTGATTTCCTTCTTTTCTTCACTCTTTTACTGATGATGTGGAAGTTCAATATGATGGAGGCCCAAGGAGTGCCTCTCCTTGTCCCAGTGTCCAGTAATGCAAGGTGTAATCCTATGTTCCCCTCCTTTCTTTGGACTCAAGGTGTATACACTGTCAAGTACTACCAAAAAATTGACTATATTGGTTCTTTAAAGATACCCCAGCCAAAGACTGTTATCCCCAAAACTAAAAAAAGTACTTAACTCATTAGTAAAAGTGTTGGACACAAAATGGAAATTCTGTTCTAACCTTGCATAAAATCATTTTGTCCCCATGTTGCAACCCTGAAGAATCCCATAAGTGGGGAACTGCCAGGGAAGATGATTTTAAGAGGCCACATTCTTCAAAGACCAGTTCAGATCTCATATTCATATTTTACTTTCTACTTTGACAGTGATTCCATCAATTTCCGTGAAGCTGCTTACTTACTAAATTGACCTTCTGGGGCTCCAAGACTACCGTCCATTTCTTTGCAGCTCTCACACTGTCTTCCTTACACATGGTAGAAACTCAGGAATTTGTTTGTTCTTAAGTAATTGAAGAGATTCAATGACAAAAATAAACTCCAGTCTGGAGTGAGCAAGTACAGGGAGGCAGGGTAGCATTAGTGTCTTGTGCATGAGTTTGGGGTTCAGACAGATCTGGTATGAACCCTCTCTCTGCACTTACTAGTTATTTAACATTTGCATAAATTTATGCAAACAGTTTCTTTTTCTGTGAAATGGATATGATAACTAGTTCCAGATATACTGTGAGGATTAGAGACACTCTCTAGAAAAGTACTCTGTATGATGAAGTCCATAATAAGTCCTTAATAAATGGTTGCTGGTGTTAGAATATTATTAGAACCTGATACTCTCATGAAAGGTACTAGTAAGATGAACATGATTGTATTATGAAATCATATTTTTGTACTTTTAATTGGGAAGAAAAAAACGTATCTTGCTACCTAAGTATTATTGGTTGAAATTACCGATTCCAGAGAATTTAGATACATTTATGGAAAAGAGATTAAGTTCAATTTAAAAAATATGTATGGGCCTTTATGCCTGGGCAATGTGGATATCATATAGGTAATAAAACCTAGTGGGTTTATTGCAAGATGTCTGGGTATAAAATGTATCCCATAATAACACCTCACAGAGTTCTGGTGAGGTGCTTCACAGCTCATGGATTCGATTTAGTATGTTATGTGTGACCTTCCCCTTTCTTTTCTAAGGTACACACATGTAAACTTAATCTAGAAGTCTAGAGATGTTGATGTGAAGGGATCTTGGCTAACTTTATGAGTCCTTCACTGATTTTTCTTGGCCTCTGTTACTTGCCTTGACCCTTTCACATACCAGTCAGGACATTAGAGAATGAGTTAATATTGCTGATAATTGAAGGCACACATCTGACTCAGGCCTTTGACTTGTTGAAAGAGGTCAGAATGTGGTGTTAACCCAAATAAGGAAATAGGTTTCTATCAGGGTGGAACCATTCATCCTGTCTCCTTCTGCCTCTCTTGCACAACAAGAACTTGAGATCAGAGGGGCTGTATTATTATTTTAATTTTTAGTAGTGTTTATTACAACTAAATGAATTCTGTGGGGAAAAAATGATTTTGTAAACTCCCCAGAGTTCCTTTTTTGCTATACTTGCCAACTTGGTCCCCTTGTATTTTCCCTTTTACCTGCTAAGAAGGCATTGTTAGATTTTGCAAGAGTGTAGAAGGTAAATCAATACTAAATCAAATGACCCATTGTTTATTTTTGGAGATAAATTATTTCTCTCAGCCCACTTGGTTGCTTTTGTATATGCTGAAGGTGAATAATTCATAGGGAGATCAGGTTCTTGACATTTTTGTCTTGTTTAGAAAATAAATTGATTTAAAGTGGAGATTCCTTTGATATGTGTATGTGTATATATACAGAATGGGGCAAACAAAGGTTTACATATGGAAAATAATACAAGAATAAATAATAATACAAGAATAAACTCACACACTCACAATTGTTAGCCTCCTTTTGCCCCACACTGTATGTCATTTATAAGGGAAACCTACATTTTCATTGCTGCAAGAGATTGAAAGGAATATTTATTGCATAATACATGTTCATAAGGTTTTTGTAAAAATTTTCTACTACATAAAAATTTCTAAAAGTTACAGTGCTTTTGAACATTTAATATTGTCCCAAACAAAAAAATACATACATTGAGGTTTTATTAACTGGCCTAATCCTTTGGGATTAAACAAATCTGAATGTAACTGAAGAGAGTTATTTTAAGCCTGGCAGTTAACTCTTCAACAATGAGGATTTTTTTAAACATGAAATTGCTTTTGACTCACTAAAAATGAATTACATAAATTGTCTAATAAGATCATTTTATCT
>VMDR010028882.1:0-12967 GCA_007922815.1 Macrotus californicus | reverse complement strand
GAGGTGGTGTTGGCAAGCGTGTGGGATGTGAAGGAGCGGTGGTGACCTTTCGGTGTCTGCGCTCAGAAAGGCTGAAAGTCACCCGGGAGAGCGCACTGCACCAGGCACGTGGTGGGAACAGGTGGGAGGTGGGTGACGGAGCAGCTTCAGCCTCGGCCTGCAGAGAGTGTGACAGAGCACAGGGCAGGCAGGGGATAGCAGGACGAGCGTGAGATGCGCGGCTATGTACGTGCAGGAATGCAGGTCCGGATGGGAGGGCAGAGGTGGGTTTCTGTCTTAAACAAATGAGGTGCGTAAGGACCTCTGTACCGTGCTGCAGCCGTGGGCCCAGGCAGGGTGTAAGATATAACAGAGCTGGTCTGTCCTCACCCAGTTCCCCGTGTCGGGGACGTGTGGGTGCCTGCAGTGTCGTGTGACCTCCAGGAGAGCGAGAGTGACAAGACCCTCGAGCGTCTTGGTTATTGGCAGGCAGCCCCCCGTGCGTGGGCGTGCGTTTGGTTCTCGGTGGCATTATCACCTTGTGCGTCGTGGGCCGGCTGGCACAGCCAGGACCCGGAGCCGGGAGCTCCCGGACAGGGACCCCTCGTGCACCCGTCTGTGGCTGAGGACAACCCCTGCCCCGCACACTCCCACAGCCTGGCCCCTGCTGATGTGCTCTCCGTCTGTCGTTCCGCCCCTTCGTAAGTGCTGCCTACAGGGCTGTCTGTGCTCAGCTGGATTCCCGTGAGACCCGTCCGAGCGGCTGCGGCATCAGTCGCGTTTCCTGGAGTTGGCGAGCGGAATTCTGTAGCAGAGGCGTGTCCCGCTCTGCTTCACCACGTGCCGCCAGGTTGCGAGGGCGTCGGGTTGCCTCCAGTGTTGGGCCCTTCTGCATGAAGCTGCTGCCAACTTCGTTCTGTGGACAGGCTTCCGCATGGTCATGTGTCCATTCTCTGGGGCGCAAGCCCAAGGGGAGCTGCGGGCAGGCAGTGAGCCCTGCCCCGTGGTGGGGGGGTTCCCTGGTCGGAGGGGCTGGGTTGCTGTCTCCTCTGGCGGTGGGTGGGCAATCCAGGTTCCCCACAGCTCTGCCTGCCCGGGAGGCCGTCGCTGTGCCTTATTTTAGCCCTTCTGACGGCATCTAAGGGCGTCTCGTGGTAAATAAGGTCTGGTGTTCACAAACAGACGCAGTGGTTCCCAGCAGCCTCTTTGCTGGGTTATATCATCACCCATGTTGTCACCTCTCAGAGCGATTCTGGGGTTTCACTCCGGGCTCCGAGCCTGTTTGTCCTCGGGACCCGTGACAAAGGGCCATGATAGGAGGGTGTTTGTACCCCTGTGCCTGCAAAAGAAGGCCCTTTGAACCCCAGGGGGACCCTGAGGACCCGGAGAGCTGCCTCTGGTTGTGCTATTCAGGGAAGAAGGCCAGGTGGTGGGCGGTGACAAGTGGCCCCCAACTCCCCCTGGAGGAGACAGTGGGCAGGCATTTTACTCCTATTTATCCAGTGGGAGGAGGGGCCCAGGCCGATGGGGCTAGAACTCCTGACTTGCCCAGACGTGTCACATGAGGAAGGGTGGCCCGCTGCCTGTCTAGGAGGCAGAGCGCCCGGAATGTCTGTCCGTGGGAGGAGGTGCAGGAGGCTCACAGGGTGGGCTGGCGGGGAGAGGACAGCACACGAAAGTCGGCCTCACTCCTTCAGAACAACCTGTTTCACCCCCGGACAGTCCCCAGACGCGGCAGGCTGGGCTGTGAGTGCTTCCGGCCTGTGGGAATTAAATTCGGCCTGAGGAAGTAAAAGCTGCACCCCTGACGGAGTTAATAGAGAGTCCAAAGGAAGTTCCAAAGCTGATCCCTCGGAAAGGTCCCGGCGGTGGCGTGCAGCCCTGCTCGGCAGAGCAGGGCTGGACCTGGGCCCGGGGCCCTGCACGTGGGTCCAGGTCTCACACCCCCGGCCTCCGTGGTCTCGGCTCGCCAGGCGCGGCCTGCTCTGCTGTGTCTGATCTGGCGTTAAGGAATCTGGGTCCCCGCCCTTTTTAAAAAACTGCTAGGACACGTGAATATTTCTCTCAGCTGGGCTCTGCGCACTGAGCAGCGTCTGCACAGGCTGAGCATTCATGTCGCTCGGCAAGTCTACGTGCAGACTCTGCCGTTGGCGTGTGCCACCCAGAACACAGCTCTCAGGGGTACTGGGCGGTTCGGGCCGGGAACTGGCCCCAGGTGTGAGGTCCAAGCTGGGCACCAGCTGCCGAGGGGCCTCAGGCACCTGATCCTGCTCACCGGGTGGATGGCTTTGGTTTCGGGGCTCAGCCACTGCCCTCTGCGGCCCCCGTTTCCCCAGCTCTTCGCCCTTTGCACCCCACCAAGTGGATCTCTTCTCCCTGCCGCCAGCCTGGCCCCTTCATCGGTGACGTCATCTAAGCACACCCCCAGTGCTAGTGTCCCGGTAACCAGGAGGAGGGCCGGTTACTGAATGGGCGCCCGCGAGGGCCACTCACATTCTCTCAGTTCCAGCCGCACAAGGGAAGCGCTGTTGTGTCCGGCCTGTCTGTGAACACGGGACAGAGTCTCCGTCAGAGGCGGTGCTTCCGTCTTCGAGCTGACATCTGCTCGACCCCCAAACCGGGGGTTTCCTGCCACCCTGTTTGCTCCCCTCCCTTTCCTTGCTGTACGCAGTCTAAGATGCCCCATCCCCAGCCCCCACCCAGATTTGGTGGTGTCCTCTGTTGTCCTCGCGTTTTGGGTGATATCGAGGCTGGAACATCCAAATCACAATAGGCCACTTTACCACGTGTGTCGCCAACGTGTCCTGTTCATTTCAGGACTCTGTCCCCCATTTCTGTCATCACTTCACCATGTTTATGGATGAGTATACTTTTTTAGATTAAGTGGGAAGAATTTTTGTAAAGTTTGAGTTGAAAAAGTGCAGGGAGCCCACGTGGCAGCTCAGGAGAGAGGGCGCAGCCGAGTCGCACCCACCGCGGCTCCCAGGATGGCCGAGCAACCTTCAGTCCCTCTGCCCTGACTCGCGGGGCTTTTCAAGGCCCTGACACCGACCTTGGAGGGCCCCACGCGCATCCTCCATGTCCTTTTGGGCTCACAGCACGATGTTCACGGTGTCCCCAGTGCCAGAATCCTCCGCCCGTGGAGAACCGAGTTAAAATGACTCGGGCTCCTCAGCCATTTGCGAAGGTGCACAGCCCTCGGTTCTGAAAATAGAACAAGAACGCACGTCCACTCTGTTCTCAGCTCCTCCAGTTAATCACGCTGTGACAAAGCCGCGGTCCTTTCAGGGTGAGCGACAGGACGTCTCCAAAGCATCCGTCAGTCACTCATCAGCCTCCCCATTTCAGTCCATGAAGCCGCATCTGTTTCCTTTAAACCAAAAGACGTCCCCAGCTAAGCGCCCAGGGGACTCTTGCAAAGTGGGGGAGCTGAGGGAAGGGAGACGGAGGTCCCAGGAAAAGGGACATCTGTCTATGGAGACCCGTTTGCTTTCCGGACCACGGAGGGGCTTCTGGAGACCCGGCTGTCACACTTGGAGTTGATGTCTTTCTAAACTCTGGGGCGGCGCCGATTTCTGATCGGACATGGGGTACTGAGTGCTCTTTGTGACTGCACTGGCCTCATCACGTCTCTCGTCACCTACTGCGATGACCTGCTGGTGGCCCCAGCGGCCGGCCCCTCTTTCGGGGGCTTCGTTTCCCCTCTGCGAAGTTTAAAAACGACAGCTGAAGCCTGGGAAAAAGTGAGAGTTCTTAGGACTTTTCCTAAAAGGTCCGATTGTCTCAGGAAACTGAAAACCAGCTTTGGAGAGAAGGGTAGAGCACTTTGGGGGCCCAGCAAAGGAGGTCGGTTGCCCAGGATCTGTGATTGGGTGTATTGGGAACTGGATCTCGTGTATGAAGCTGCATAAAAAGCATTTTTATATTGTAAAGGGGAAACCCTCATGGTCCCATGGCTCGAGCGGGACAGGCGCCCCCATTCTGAAGCGATCCTGGCACCCCTTGCCCTCCCGAGGATGCGCACATTCACACGGCGGACTGTTCTAGAGCTCGTGACCCTCAGGCGCCTTGGGAACCTATTTCTCTGTGTCCAGCAGTTATGTCCTTTGTTCTGCATCTCAAAGGTGCTGACATTCCACCCAGCGATGAGCCGGCTTCCTCTCCATGGTGCCCGGGTGGGCGGCAGGTGCCCTGTGAGCGTTCGTGCAGCTACAGGAGACCCAGGGCAGCCGATGGGAGTGCTTTGCCTGCATGGAAGGAAGGGGCTGGCGAGATCTGGGAGCTGGTCATCTCTTTCTCGGACCCTGGCCTTTTCCAGCATGCCCCGAGAGACAGATGACCTTCGGTGTGCTGAAAATGAGAACCAGCCAGACTGGCCCTTCACTCTGAGGGCCAGCGCAGGAGGAGAGGCCCGTCAGGCAGACGTGGGCTTCCAGTGTGGCGCTGGCCAGGCCTTTGCTGACGAACCAGGACTCCAAACTTGGGCCGCTGTTCGAATTTACTGGCCATTTTAACAGAACGCTCTCTGGCATTGCGTTGGCCTGGTCGGCCGCGCCAGGTCTGTTCCGAGCCCGGGACAACGAGGGTGGCCATGGAGAAAGGACCAGAGAGACAATCAGACCTCCCTGGCCTGGTGGGCCTGGGTGTCACCGAGGGCCATGTTAGAGGGTCTGGTTTCCGGTGCCCTTTCCCGCTGGTTCCTTTCCGAGTGCTCAAAACCCTACTGTGAGATGAAGTGATTTCTCTTCACTGTCCTCCACCCCTTCCCGCCGACTGGTACAGGACATGACTTCGGCCCACCTCGGCATGACCTCAGGGCCAGACCACAGGTCTGCTGGAAGCACGGGGCCCCGGGGGAGAGCCCGCACCTGGTTCTCACGTGCCAGGTGCTCCTGCTGAGCAGGGTCTCCGACTCCTCTGACCTGTGGCACCCAGAGACCCAGGGAATGGGTTGGTGCTTGGTGGCTCAGAAGGGGGTGGGTCACCTGCATCGCGTCTCAGCGTGACGTGGGCGCCGCCGATGACGTGTGTGTGGCCGATGTCTCCACAGGAGCCATCAACTTCCTGCGTTCGCTGCTGGAGCCCGACCCCGTGAAGAGGCCCAACATCCAGCAGGCCCTGGCAAGCCGCTGGCTCAACGAGAATTGTGTGGGCGGAGGGCCGTGTGACGTCGCCTACCCCAACAGGTGAGCGGGAGCCTCCCCACAGGGGCCCTCCCTGGGCCGGAAGGGCTGGTCCGCAAGCCCTGAATAGTCTGGACAGGGAGCTGTGTGTGATTCAAGACGAAGCTGACCCCCGCCCCCACACTGCCCTGACCAGCCCCCCTCAGGGCACAGGAGGAGGTATGGACGGACCCCCCCCCTCCCCCAGCTCCCTGTGCGGTGCCTGCAAAGGGTGGGTGAGGCTGAAATCCGGGCCCCGTCCCCCTCGTCACACCTACTACTGAGGTGCATCCTTCCCAGAAAGACACCTCTTCTTCATACGGAGGGACCCTTTAGACCAGCTATGCCTAAAGGAGCATGTGTGTCTGAGTGTGTGAGTGTGTTAGTAGGTGTGTGAGTGAGTGGGAGACCCACCCTGGCCTCCCCTGCCAGCATCGGTGGCATTGCCTCCTCTCCTCCTTGGGCCCTGCCTCTGGGAGTCGGGTGGGAGGGACAGGCGGTAGCAGGAGTCGCTGGCTCTGAGCGGTGGCTCCCTGGGGCCCCCTTGAAGGCTCCCGGAGCGGATTCCGTGAGGCGGCCTCTGTATGGAGGGGCCCCGGGCCGGGACCCCAGCATGGAGGCACTGAGCAACACCCCGCTCCACACCCGGGAGCTGCCCGAGAACAAGCCCGCAGGAGCATTTCCCCGTCTGTTCTCCTGCCTGTTTGACGTGCGGCTATAGCCAACGGGAGCGAGGGAGTGGGGGGCCTCACTGCGGTCACTGGAGAGCCAGCATGGGGGCCGCCTGGGACCGACACCTCTCAGGACTGGGGCCCCCTTGACTCGTCCTTCAGACTGGAGTGCCCTGCACGTCTGAGGACAAGAGGATCATTGGTGAATGGGGGAGAGGGGGTGACAGGCCAGGAAAAGTGTCCTCTGTGATCGTGTCTTCAGACTGCCCAGAGGGTCTGGAGACTTCCACCAGGCCTTATGAATGTCGTAGGGCTGGCTTCTCCAGATGAGAGGGCCGGCAGGGATTCGTCTTGGGGAGGAAGGTCTAGAGCAGGGGTGTCAAACTCGTCGTCACCAGGGGCCACGTCAGCCTCGTGGTTGCCTTCAAAGGGCTGAGTGCAATTCTAGCATTTGTAGAGTCCTAAAACTATTTCGGCCTTTTGAAGGCAACTGCGAGGCTGATGTGGTCCCCGGTGACGATGAGTTTGACACCCCTGGTCTAGAAGAACCTAAGGGGACGTGGGTGGGTGTTCTTGGGGTCCACATCCACACTATCGGATCAAACTTACACTCCCTGTGACAACAGACGAGGGGGCTTCACCCACTTGTCACATAGGATTCACACAAAGTCCAGGTTCCTTGGTTACCCTGGGGGACCTGGTTTCCGACACGGGCTCGGCTTGGGCCGGTATCTGAAAACAGACCCCAGAAAGTTACCCCAGCAAGGGACAGAGATCGAAGCTGAGGCCAGGCCCGCTCACCGGTGCCAGGGAGAGCGGCATGCGGGCTCGCTGTCTGTCGAGGGTGGGAACCGCTGGTGGCCGGAGGTGTCATTAGGCCAGTGAATCACTGTCCTAACGAGCTGGCCCCACCCGCTAACACGGCCGCTGTTGAAGGAAGCAGACTGGTATTAGAAACAGTGTCCCCTCGTTGGCGGAAGCATCTCTCAGAAAGAATCACGCCGTGGCGTCCCATTGTGTGCTTGCCCACAGGAAACCGTAGGCAGGTTTCGTAGATTAAAACTTAAACTCCAGTGGCCTGTGCTGGCTTTGCCAGGGCAGGATTTTTGAACTTGGACTTGGCTGCATGTGAACCAGTCGGGCAGGTTGTAAAAATGGCCCAGATCTCGTGTGTTCCAGAAAACGGGCCTCGTGTCTGCTGTTGATGGAAGGCCTGCTGCTCGTCTCCTACGAGAGGCAAATCGAGGTGTGGTTTTTTAAGGAATGAAACTGGGGTTCTGATCTTGGGGCAGACACAGCTTATTTAATGTCTTTATTTTGAAAAGCGTTTAAGGTGGGAAAAAGTGACAATTATTCTTCTGGTTTTACCAGCCCACAGACAAATGCGTAGGAACATGGGACCCGAGAAAGAAATATTTTCTTCATAAAGTATATTCTGTAGCTTCCCCACATGCCTCGCCCCGGATTTAATTATTTTAGATGTCATCAGTGTTTCCTGTTGGGGCAGAAAGACAAGAAAGGTCCCGTGTTTTGGACCTCTCTTCTGGAAAGCCACCGGCACACACGCTCCGAGTCCCCCGGCCCACCTGCCTGAGCTCTGAGGCCATCCGCCTGCCTGTCTGAGAGGCGGTGAGCGTAGAGGTGTGCCACCTCGCCAGGGTGCCTGGGCTTGAACTTGGGGGCTGCTACTCCCTGCCTCTAGGACCCTGGGCAAGTCACGTCACTGCCGTGGGCCACCTTTCTTCATCTGTGAATGGGGGGATAACAGTGCCTGTTCATGGGAATGTCGTGGAGGCGACGTGCGTTCCTTCCTGTCTTCTCCACGGGGAGAGAGGTTTGTTGAACAAATGAATGAATAAGCGAATGGGTGAACGAGTGAGCGAATGCCTGGTATTTCTTTGGCACTTTATCTCGAGGAGTTTAGCTTTATGGTCTTCCTACAAAGGGTTAACCTGTCTGTAGAGAGCACCCTGCTTTGCAGCTGAGCCCCCAGTTTCCTACTGATGAACTCGTGAGCTCACACCGTTCTTTAAACGCCATCTGGGCCGGCTCCCCAAAACCCGCTTTATCACCCAACTTACACTCACTGAAGTGTGGGCTCCACCCGTGTCCGACAAGTACAGCTGGAGGAGAGGGGGTCAAACTGTAAAGAAATCCGGGACGACGGGGGAGACTGGGATGTGGCCGGGATACTAGGAAGTCCTGAGAGATTGCCACAGCTCGGCTGGGTGCGTGGGTGGGGTGCGATTCTGTGGGAGGTTCCGCCCTTGGGTTTTGAGGGCGCACACTGAGGTGTTCCGGGCAGAAATGCCAGCATGGCTGGGATGTAAAGTAAGAAAGAAAGGAAAAAGAGAGAGGGAGGGAGGGAAGAAGGAACGAGGAGGAACCGGGCCAAGTGTTCACCAGCGCACGCTCAGGCGCTGGGTCGTGTAGGGGAGCGGTGCTGTCTCCTCCAGTGCTCTGTGGAAGGGGCGTCTGTCATGGCGCAGAGCCAGTGTGCGGGTGGAGGGTGACCGCACCCTGTCCCTCTGCCGCCAGGGCCTCGCTGGCAGACCTGAGCCCGAGCGTGGTGCTGCACATGACGCAGAAGCTGGGCTACAAGAACAGCGACGTGGTGCACACCGTGCTGGCCAACCGTGCCTGCCACATCCTCGCTGTCTACTTCCTGCTCAACAAGAAGCTCGAGCGCTACTTGTCGGGGGTGAGTGGGGCCGCGTCTGCCCCAGGTGTCCTGCTCGCTGATGCTTGATCTTTGTGGTTACTTCAGACTGAGGGGGGCGGGGGGTCCCCACGGGGGTGAGGACAGCAGCAAACCTGCCTGTTGGGGGTGGGGGCGCACGCCCCTCCATCGGAGGTGTTTCCCCCATGTCCTCGTGCAGAGTCAGGCTCGGGGCAGGCTGCCGGGAGGCTGGGGCCTCTTCTCCCTCTTGCCTCTCCTCTGCTTTCTTATTGCCACTTCTTAGCATCCTGGGGTCCCCGCATGAGGTGCTGGGGACCCTTGTGGCCAACGAAGCTGGGGCAGTGCATTGGAGAAATCCCCTACGCACATTATTCTCCAGAAGAACGAGATGCATGCCACCGCCTGGCCCCTGGCCGCTGTTCTCCAAGGCTGTGCATCAGAGTTCAGGTGGCCCGTGCCGCCGTGAGGTCCTGTGGGGTCCCACTGCCAGGGTGGGTGGTGCCCTCACCCTGTGGTCGCCTTCCCTCCCGTGCAGCTGGGTCTGTGAGTCCACATGGGTGGTGGCGAGGGTTAGTCTTGACCAAATCAGCTCTCTTTCGGTGGACGGTGGCTCAGAGATAATTCTGTAGGGAAAACTGGATCGAGGGCGGTCTGGATGCTGCACAGGATGCTCCTGCTCCTCCTACTCAGGGTGGTGGGGGCTGCCCCGACCCAGTGGGAAGTCCTCCAGCGAGACTTGGAGTGTCGGGAAACCGTGGGCAACTGAGTGCTGTTCCCGCTGTTGTGACGGAGGACGTCGCCCTGTGGGCAGGGCACCGTAAGGCCTGGCTGTGGGCTCGTCGCTGTCAGGAAGACACGCAGACTAAGACCGCGAAGGTGAACTTCTGGCAGGATGTCCGACCTTCGGGCGTCTCGGGGCCACACTGGAAGAAGAGACGTCTTGGGCCTCACATCAAATACATTGTGATGTGTAATCACAGAAATGTTTTACGTGATGTTTTAAGTACATTTACGCTCTTGTGTCGGCCGCATTCACAGCCATCCTGAGCCACATGTGGCCCATGGGCTGCGGGTTGGACGCCCCTGCAATCCAGAGTTTTTCTGGTGCTATTTAAAAGAGAAGCCTAATATTTCACAAAGTTTCCCTACAATAGGCTTGGAAACCTTTTCTTTTCTCTCCCGAGGGCATTTTTTTTATTGCTTTTAGAGAGGGGGCGGGGGAGCGCAACATCGATGCAAGAACAAAGCATCGATCAGTTGCCTTCCCTACGTGCCTAGACCAGGGATTGAACCCGCAGCCCTTCGGTTACGGGACAACCAGCTGAGCCACCCCGGCCAGGGCGTGGGAGCCTTCCGTGAGGTTTCTACCTGAGAGATAAGGATGGACACCTGTCCCCACCTGGGGAAGCGGCCTCCTCTGTGCCAGGGCAGCAGTGACCCTCCTCGTGCCCGGAGACAAGATGGTTAAGAGTGTGTCTCTTGAGCAAATGGGCTTGGGAGGCGTCTGGAAAACACCGCTGGACAGATGCCAGGCCTTCACAGGGGTTTTCGGAGCAGCCGGGCGACAGGACAGGTGTTCCTGAGCTGAGTCGGCTTGGGGTGCTCCCTAGGTTCCACTTCCCCAGGAAACGGCCCACAGAAGTCCCGTGTTTGGTGAACCACACAAGGAGGGGTGTTCTCAGGAAGTAACACTCTCAGCGGCAAAAGGCTTGTAGCAATGACAGTGGCAATTTACGGGGAAAGCGCTCCGTGAGAGCAGAGGGCAGGGCCGAGGGGCGGCCGAGGCTGGGTGGTTTTGGGGACGGTGCCACAGTCACGGGGCAGCTGCTGCGGAGAGCAATCGAGGCAGAGAGACGGGACCCTCGACACAGCGCCTGGTTTATGTCACTTGTTATGTGACAAGGAGTGACTAAGAGACTTTCTCCTACCCCTAAGGCTTGCTGCTCTGCCGTGACGGGGGACTTGAAGGACAGGTCACCCTCGCAGCTGCTCTGGTTTGTGCTAGTGAGACTTGTGCGCCCCTCACTCGTCACTTCTTCCTGTTCATGACCTGTTTATCATGCACGTGACCCCTCAGGACAGTGTTACGTGCTTGTGATCCATCCACAAAGGAGCCCGTCGTCCAGGCGCCCGCTCGCAGCACTGTCACTGGGGGTCACGCCTCCCTCTGGGCCGCCGCAGCGAGGTCGGCCGGCAAAGGATTTAAATAAGTCAGGGGGACAGAAGAGGACCGACACACTGGTTTTCTTTTTCCAATGATGAGCGACGTTCAGAAAGCGAGTCTTTGCTCAGGGTTGCCCTGCAGCCAGCCCGAGGTCCACGGTGTCCCGTGTCGGAAGGACGGCACGACCCCTGCCCTCTGCGGCCAGCAGAGTCGCTGCTTCTTGGGCAGACCTGTTCTGTGGGTGCTGACCCACTGGGTGGCGGGGCTCAGGCTGACCAAACACTTCGTCTCCGGCGTCTCCCTTCACATCTGCAGAGGCAAACTCGGTTTCGCCCACTCTTCCTGAACTCAGCTGCGTGGCCCGCGCAGGAGAGACCTGCGTCCCCCGGGACTCCTGCCGCCTGCCATGCTCTGCCCTCCACGGCCCAGCCTCAGGGTTGCAGGGCTGAGCGGGACTCTGTCTACGGAGAATGTTCTCCAGAACCTCAGCTCACGGTACCCTCTTCGGGGACGGGCCTCGTTTTCCTGGGTCTGCTCTGCCCTCGGCGCTGAAGCTGGAGGGCGTCCCTGGTCTCACAGCCGCTCTTAACTGGAGCGAACAAGTCCCCGCAGACGAGGACAGCGGCTCCTCGGCTCCAGCGGACAGTGGCTAATTTAATTGCACCCTGTGCCCCGTCCCAGTTCTTCATCTCAATCAATTAAGAGTGACACGTGTGATCTGGAAAACGAGACTCGTGACTGAAGGTGAAATGTTCGGCCTCAGCCGCCTGCTGCTTGTCCCCTGCTCTCTCGGTTCTTCTTTTCTCTGGAGCCAAGAAGCCTGGGCTTCATTTGGAGATCTCACAGGGACACTCTGAATATTCACTGGCTGATAAACTAATCGGCCACTGAATCTCACCTGTCTGCAGGCAGGGGTGGGGGTGGCCCTCCATCAATCACAGGTGCAGCTGTCTATCTCTGGACCTGGATGAATTGCTGGGACTCTCCTTGGGGTGGGGGGCAAACAGGGACCATCGTCACATAAGCAGATAACGAAGGCCTGTCCTGTATAGCAGTTCAAACCAACAAAGTTGCCCTTCCCAGCTCGGCCCCGGGCTGAGACCACAGAGCATCTCGTTGTACAGACGGGGGACAGAGGCCCGCAGGGAGCGGGGACCCACCTAGGGCCCCCTGGCCTTTCCCGGCAGAGCCAGGGATGGTGCTTCCCTGCGGTTCCCTGGCCCGCCAGCCACTTGGGGCACTCGAGCCCAGCTCCGGTTTAAAACCTAATCGGCCTTAATGGACCTTTCAGTTTCCTGTGCGCTCAGCATGCTTTCCCTCTTCTCGGTAGAAATCCGACATCCAGGACGGCCTCTGCCCCAAGACCCAGCTCTCCCAGGTGGACAGGTGCAGGCCCAGCAAGGAGCCCTACGAGGTGAGCAGCCCCGAGGTGCACCTGGGTGTCTGAGAACAGCCACCTTCCGCTGCTGGGGAGGTTGGGGGTGGGGAGCAGCGGCCAGGCGGTGGCCGGGAGCCCTGGGCTCTGCCTGGGAGGCGGGGGAGTGGTTCTGGGGCCCTGCCCACACACAGCCCGGGCAGCCTGGTATTCTCGGTTCCACTTCTCTCGAGGAGACAAAGGGGCTGACTAAGTGGAAAAACCTTCCCTCTTGGGATTTCCGTGTTGGGACCTTGCGACTCGGCCACTGTCTCTGCCTCTTCTTCCTGCCAGTGGCTTAGAGTGTGTCTGAGAAGTTGGGACCGAGTCTTCTGTGTGAACCCCCAGGGCACAGGCCGCAGGGACTCCCCTTCCTAAAGGGGCCCCGGAGGACCAGAGGGTCAAGGGGGATGGTCATCAGATTTGAACTGGTTTGTGAAGACACACAGAGCCAGAAGCCACTTCTTATAAAGTCCTTATAAGTCATGTTGACGTGTAGGAGAGTGTCCAAGGGAACTGGGCGGGCCTCTCTGTGGTGTCAGAGTGGGCTCACCATTGGGGGAGAGGACCTGGGCGTGGGGGTGGGGTGGGGGGCTGTATTGGTGATACAGGACCGCAGACGGGGGCTTAAACAGCACATAGGCTGGGAGGCTGAGACCAGCATGTGGCAGGGTCGGTCCCCGGAGGCTGGGGGCTTCTGTCCCAGGCCCTTCTCCCAGCTCTTGGCGGGGCTGGCCGTCTTCAGCTCCTGGGCTGTGGGAGCGATGTCCCAGTCACTGCCCCTGTTGCTACACGGGACCCTCCCTGCATGTGTCTCTGTGTCCAGTTGCCCTCTGTGAAAGGACACTGGTCACGCTGCATCAGGGCCCCTGGGTGACCTCATTTTAACTTGATACC
>VMDR010028881.1:0-12967 GCA_007922815.1 Macrotus californicus | reverse complement strand
AAAAAAAAGTTCCTAACAGCAACACATTAAAGCTTCAGTAATTCCTGTAATATGTCTCTGATTCTGATTCTATTTGGTTGACAGTGAAAACTCTCATGAGCAAAAGTGGAGTGTCCAGTAGGAAGTACAAGATGACATTTATAGTGTCCAGTGTAATATACATACACAGTGAAGTTTTATTAAAGGTTGGTTCTTTCCTCTCTTAGATTATCATTTTAATGTTTTTACTGGGGATTGGTGGTAGCATGGAATGTATACCTTATAAGCTGCTTCAGCTCCTTTTCTGGGAAATAGGTAGGAATATAAATTATAAATACAAGAGAGAAATGAGATTTTAGGCTAATCCACACATGGTAAACACGGTGGACCCTGGTCCACTGGAAGACTAGTTTGGAGATTTTTTTAAAAAGACATTCTTAATTTTAGAGAGAGGGGAAGGGAGGGAGAAAGAGGAAGGGCTGCCTTTCACTGTCCCCAACTGGGGACCCTTTGGTTTGCAGGACAACACTCAACCCACAGAACCACACGTGTCAGAATTGGAAATATTTTTGAAAATGAGACACTAGGGTCTATATCTACTTTGCTTACTCATCAATTCTTGCCTTATGGAGTATTAAAAGAGATTAAAGCATGTGACAATACCCAGCCCGTGCCTGATGGTTGGTTATTCTTCCTATTCCCCTATAAAAGAATGTGCCTGCTGTGTCTTTCTTGCTTTACTTAAAACAGAATGTCTTGGGATGCTAAAGCTTTTCCAATGGCACAACTGGTAGTTTCTGAGAGAAAAACTGTCCAAAAGTGTCACAGACATTTCACATACTAATTAAGCCTTATATCTAACTCCAGCTACAGGGCACTACGGATCTCTATAATTCCTTTAAAAAGTACATTTTGATCAAGGGCTTATTATGAGGACTCAGTTTCTACTGATCTGATGTTCCTTTGGGGAATTAGATACTCTTTCATTTTTGCCAAGAAAACCATGCTTTAAATATGAACATTTTCAAACCAGGCTTTATTTCATGCTATTGAAGTGTTGGCTTTTATTTTAATGTCAAGTGTAAGGTGGCAAAAAGGCAATTTAAAATAACATACATGACATTGACATACTTATACTTACAACTTATGTGTCATATTTACAGACATACAAATATAGGACGTTTCACAAATCACTAATTACATGTTCACCACATTTTCAGAAATAAAATGAAGTCTGCTGTAAACCATTTCACTGCAATGTGATATATAACAAGGCTTGTGAATATCCACGTTTTCCTTCATTTCTATAACCATTTAAGTGCTTAGGTTTTAAAAATTCATCACACTCATCAGCATAGTCACACATCATTAGTCACTGCTGAGCAAGCAAGATAAATCAGATTCCTTGATTACGCTTAAGGCTTTATTTCAAAAAGTTATTAAAGAAAGTGACCTACTAATAAGCTTCCTATTCTGTTCTAGCCAAATACAAAGGCCCTCCTCCCATGAGTTGTTTCCAGAGAAAAACGGTGTGCAGTGTCATGAGTGTGAAAGCCCAGAAAGCTGCTGACTTACAATCTCTATAGCTGGCAGGGGCCCTGGCGGGTGAGCACACAGCCTTTCTTCCTTTGCCCTTCAGCACTGGCAAGGGGGCTGCTTCAGTAGGAAGCTCTTCAATAATGTTAGGTGGGACTGTTACAAAGTCATGTTCATCTTGCGTTGGAGTCTAGCAAGGCTAAATGTTAAACCTTTTCAGTTAAAAAACAAAGGTACAACTAAAAATTGCACATTACTAAAGGCAACTGGTTTTTGTGACATGTAAATTATACTTCAATAACATTTTAAAGAAACTGAAAAAACTCCCCAAACAAAAACAAAAGTACAAACACTGAATACAAAAAAATTTCCAACAAAACCATCATGTTTTTGCATCTTGACAAAGAAACTCAATATATTCGATATTTTCCTTTCATTATCAACCAAAACTGCACTCAATTTTTTTCTAGCAATTCAAATGTAAATACAAATTAGTCTGACAAAAATTCATTAATAAAGTTTCATGCTATATGTAAAATGTGAAATAAGTTGAAATGTCCATTTACTCCTCTACGAAAATTAGTTGCAAATGTTCCGAATGCTGCATTATGTATGTCTTCTGGGATTATTCCTTGCATACTACATGACAGAGTCCTGTCCTTTGCTCAGTTTCATTCAAATAGCTCTCTATAATTTGGAGACTGTACTGAAGTTTAATATTGACTAGAAGGAAAAATACCTTTAGTTTACCTATAGTTTAAAAATACACACAGTAAATTCTAAACAAGTCTATGATTGGTGGGTGTGTTTGGAACTGTAAATACAATGGGTCTGACTCTAAGCCCTTAAAAGACATTTTACTTGTGTTCTGTGAGGACCCTGAAGCACCGGGCTTTGAGCGCAGATGTTTTGTTATATCATTTTAAATTTGGACAAGTGGTAATGTTGTGATGAACTTGTTTCCTTGTGAGAACAAGGAGAGAATTTTATTTTAACCAGATACTCAACTTTTATCCAAAGTTACTTTTAGATGCTGCATTTACATGATAAAAAGAGTGAGAACATGATGTTCAAATGCATGCGTTGGTAAAGGAAACCCAGAGCAGTTAACAGAAAAAAACCTAGATAACTCGTATCTTCACTAACTCTACTTACTTGGTTTGTAAAGGCAGTGAGTACCAAAACACATCACTGACAACTGAAAGGGGATCAAAATACAAGGGGAGAAAGAGCCAAGTGGCTTGAACTTTTTGTCTCCCTACATGGCTTGGATAAAGGCTCCTGGCTTCGTGTTTTGTGTTGCGGGAGATCTTGGGCCCTTTTATTCTGCCCACAATTGAGAACAGGCGCTAGCGGTGGAGCTAGATGGAAAGACAGCAAGTTGTTTTTAAGATGCCACAAGTGCTTTAATTCAGCCACAGGAACTGGCAGTTACCTGAAAGAAATATAAGACTCCTGGCTTTTCCTTTATTACTTTTGCTTTGTTTTTATAATCTTCCATTAGTTAGGGAGCTGGAAGTGCACGGCTCTGACTGGAAGGTGTTGACAGGCCCAGGAATCCTGGGAACAGCACGAGGGAAATGGGTGGGGGGGCTCCATGGAGTCCAAGCACCTGATGCTGAGCAGTGCATCTCCCTGGCCTGAGGATCTGGAACCATCTCAGTGTGGTAAGCTGGAGTTGGGGGTGGGGAGGTTAGGACATGGGCCTTAAACACAACTGTGTTTGTTTCACTGTTTTATTATGCAAAATCTAGACCGAGTACATTGTTTTTGTTTTACCCTGGACAAGATTTTTTGTTCAAAACCCCCCAGTTCTATGTCATTGTTATGCCTTGGACAAAACCGTCCAATAGTCATAATATAGTTTTTGATTTTAAATGTGTCTGAAAAACACAGTGGAGTCGTTACTCCCCCAGATCATACAAGCACCTAGTCTGGAACGTGGTCTCCATTATGTGAAGTGCCTGGAATGTCTGTGGGAAATGCAGACAACCAGGCCTCACTCTGACCCTACTGAATGAGAACCTGTATTTTAACAAATGCTCCAGGGCATTCTACTGAACAATCAAGTTTAGACACCAGTTGACTCTACAGGTCCTGGAAACAGGTAAAGAGAATAACATGTCTGTGCCTTCAAAAGAGCTAAATATCTTTCTGAGATCTTTCTGGTATGTGGGAAAAAGCCTACTCTCTAGGAAAGCACTGGCTATGTAGGCTTCAGTGTTGGGTTCTCAGTAATGACAGGACTAAGTTTTATTTGTGAAAACCATGTCTTCAAAACAATTCAAAGGAAATGGATATAACCTCCCCTAAAATGGAGAAATGAAGCAAAATATTCCTGTTAGGAATCATGGAAACAGTGCCTTTACGCAGACGGCGGGCAGCAGCAATCACGTTGTCCTGTTCCGTCTGGGCCAGGCCAGCGCCCACCACGCCGAAGTCCTTACACAGCAGACGGCAGCTGCGGCTGCGGCTTGGGTGGGGCAAGTTCCAGGAGAGCCTGGACCGTCACTGCAACCTGGCTCAAACCTTTCTCTTCTAAAATGTGGAGAGGCAAACATAATTGCTCCTGAAATGGGATAATGTGACATAAAAACAAACACAAGAGAAAACAGGATGAACGTCACAGAACTGAAAAGAAAAAACAAGCATCTCTTCTCTCCCTCATAATAATCAACTGAGATACGAAAAGTCAGTACCTGGGAAACTGACCTCTGTTAATATGAATTACACAGAGATGATATCTGACACTCGGTATCGCTTTATTAACATAACCGAAAGTATATACAGACCATTTTGAAGAGTGGAAAATGGACACATAGATACACTTACACGTACAACAGAGGATAAACAGAATACTATGGAGTGAAAGCAACATTCTTCATTCCTGATAAATAAAAGCAACGCAGATCAGTACGGTGAAAACAGAAAAACTTACACATTATTCCAGATAGATGGCTCAAGCCTGAAAAGATGCAACACGGTAGGAGAAAGCACTTTAGGAATTATTTGCCCTAGGAATGCAAGACTGTTTCAGGCCATCCCCACACCGCACTAGACAGGGAGGCCTGCTCTGTGCGTTAAACTCTGGACTGAAAAGCGGGGCTCTCCCACTCAGAGCCCCGTACTGGGCAAGGATCATGGGAGGAAACTGAAGTGTATCCTGGAGATTTAGATGTATTTGAGAAACTTTCCCCTACTTAGGGTAATTCATGGAAGGACCAGTTTGGATTAGTTAAAAATCTGAATTATAAAAAAAAAAACAACTGTATTTGAAAAAGTAAAGTATTTCATATCCTGCTGGTACTTAAAAACTGTTTACATGTTTGTTTACGGAAGCTAAATACTTTTATCTTGTTTATCCCATTGGTTTGTTTGGTCAGTCCTTGTACGAGAAAAAGGCGTATGTCAAGAATAACACCTGTCACTGGTTTTTCCATTAAGACTAAACATTCAGAAAGAAGAGACTGCTCTCATGAAGGACAAAGGGGAATTCTGGTTCCATTAAAAAACTCTACATATTAAACAGATAACTGGGTTTTCCTCAGCTTTTCATTGGCACTTACTATATTATTATGAAGACTTACAAAATCAGTTGCAATAAAAAAATATACCAAATGTTTATTTTGAGCAGTTATTGGTCCTTATGCTTGTTTCTTTTTAAAAAATACTTATCTGATAAAACAAGGTAACTGCAATCTTTTGCACTTATGAAACTATCACCTTTATATACATACTTTGAGTATACCTGCAGGTAAGGGTTAACTACACTTAAAATGAACTTTGAGGGTGCTCTGCCCTCGGAAGAGACCTATTTCTTGGCAGTGACCCCTCCCCCCGCTCCGTGGCCCATGACTGAGACGTGTCCTCAGAGGCCATGCTTTCCAGATGTGTGGTTACCTTCAGCTGCTTAGAGGGAACCTGTGTGTTTTGAAAAAAAATGCACAATTACTCCTGCAAAACTACACACTAGACAATGTATTTTTTTTCAGGTGTTTTTTTTAAAGGGACAAAAGTCCACAAAACTCAATGATCCCTGACTCAGAAACATGTTAAAAGCAGGCCCCTCTCCAACCCTGAAAGGCATTACTACTGTATAAAACTAATAAAGTTTCAACACAGTGCTCAATGTTCCAGCATTAACAGTAAACAGTTTTTTAGTGTGGTAAGTAACTGTCTCATTTAACATGGAAGAAAATGGAAGCAATCAGACCTCTGGGCTGACTTCTACAACAGTATGTTATGTACTTGTTCTCCACACTTGTGTTCAGTTGTCCAATTCTGTTAAGAGAGTTCGGGTTCCTGAGTGTTCACAAACACTATTTATGAGAGCTAGAATGTGCAATTATAAAGCAGTTTTGAGCATTAAGGCTAGTGGCTGATACACTAATGAGCAGCCTGGAAGCGACAATCTTCACTGCCATGGGCACAGAACAGACTGGTCCTAATCCCTTACCTACTACTGTTGATATAATCTCCTCAACAGCGTATAAAATACAAATTCACCTATTAAGATGGCTCAAATGTATTGGTAATTACATATATTACAATTTTAAATTCTCAATAGGATTCTAGAAGTTCAGTTAAAGATAAGCACATAGTAAATCTGGACAGGGGCTGACCCCTGCAAAGTCAGCTCCTCTCATTTGCTTGCTGTGTACTAAAATGTACACAGTAGGCTCGGGATAGCAATCTAGAGAACCTAGATGACCTTCGGACTAAAAATTCTGATCAAATTAAAATTTTAAAAATTAAATGACTAGTGCCTTCCAGATGCCCAGACAGCTGAAAGAGAAATTTAGGGCACAGTTCAGTGTAGGGATTTAGGTGGCCAGGTGCCCCCCAAACCAGAAAGGGTACAGCTCTTTTCCTTAAGAGCAGCTGTTGAAAATGTTCAACAACTTACAATGTCCACACTTAAGGTGTGTTCAGGCATGGAAAAAGAGCCAGATGGGAATTTTATTATATAACTTGGAAATAAAGTTCTTAGTCATACTCTAAGAACAGGTTCAGGGCTGTATTAATGGAAACGCTTCAGCATCAATGAAAACAAGACCACAGGCCGCGAGAGCGGATGAGTCACCAGGGGAAATGAAGCTGGTCTTTGGCTCTGTCAGTCCTCATAGATGCTCACTAACTACGTGACGGGCCACTCATCTGGACAGATGAGGAAAGGACTGATCTACTCTACTGGTTCGCTCTCTGGTGGCCAGGAAAAAAGCGCCTATGTCAGTGTTTCTGAACAGAAACAAACCTTCTTTACCAAGCACAGGACTGAGGCGGAAAACCACGGGAATGCGACCTTTCTGCTAGAGGGGGAAGATCCAGTAATAAAGCATACAGAGAGTCAACATCAGAGTACAATAAAATGCCACAAAACCCAAAAGCTGGATAGACAGAGAGACAAAACTGGATTCTTCTGAATGTGCCCCAAGAGAAAGTAGTGTTTCAACAGTTCTCTTAACGCTGAGGTTTAGCTGAAGGATGTCAGAAGGGGAGCAAAGATTGTCCTGTCCAAAGTGTGAGCAGGAAAGGAAAACAGAAAAACAAAGTCAGTGGATCAGAAATACAGATTTGAGTATAGAATTCAATATGATCATCTCAATCACATTCAAAGAAACATATAACATTTTTTACTATGATGAATTAAAATGCTGAAAACCAAAATTACAAAGAATTCTCTGTGTACAAAACAGCTGAATAAAACTGGCTGGCTGGTGACTAGTGTGAACATTCAGGAGACTACGACAGCACTGGGTGCCGGCTGAGCGTGTGTGAAGCCTGAGAACGGTGAGATCTGCGGGAGGGAACCTCGTTCTCGACTCTCATTCTTTCTTTTTTTCAAAAAGCAAGGACAAAGCCTGGGTGCAAGCTGAGAGGGAGGTTTTCAAAGCCAGATAAATTGAAAAGGCTCAAAAAGGAGGAAAGCCTAATCATCAGAGAAATTTACTAGCTGGAAGTAAGGTGTACTGGAAGATTTGGTGTTCCCCTAAAAATCAAGGCAAACCCATCTTAACCACGTTTAGTTCATTAATACGTACAAAATGAATCTACAGCCACAAGGCGCTCTAGAGAGCATCCAAACCCTCCAGTTCACAGATTAAGAAACTAAATAAATACGTTATTGGACTTGATAACAGGAAAATATTCATCACATAACATCATAATTTTAGGATATAAGATACTGACCTCATGTAGAAATTTTTATCACTCACTCCAGTTTTTTTAATGTAACATATTTAATAAAAGCATGATAATAAAGAGAACAGCCATATGTCCAATCTCATCAAAGGTTTTTAATAGTCAACTCATAGTTTACCTTGTAAACACTCTAGAAGTTATACTGAGAAGGGAAATTGTTTGCCTTTATACACAGAATCTGATATTTACAATATTAAATTTTACATTCTACCATTTCAAAAGTGATCATTTTTACATCCCTGAGTTTCTTTACAAGTCAGACAGAAAGAGTGACTGGCGGTGCTTAGGTAATTTAGAACACTCAGAAGCAGGGGAGAGCAAAGGGAGAGAGACACAGGTCTCCCTCTCCTCCCGTAGCAGAGGGACCTGAGAATGCTAGTTTGAACCTATGTTTGTGTACTTGTTCATTTTCCTTCACTCTGTTCAAAGCAAGTGACTAATTTTTGTAGCAGAAGTAGCAGGATAACAGGAACCCCTCTACAAGAGGCGGCAGTGGTGGTGGTGGGAGAGACAAGGGCGGAAGCAGGAGAGGAAGAGGCAGCCTGTGTGGGGTGCCCTTTCCCCTTTCTGGTAGGGAGGAGGGGAGGGAGTAAGGGTGTACGGAGAACCCCCGTCTACCCACCCAGTCTATTGAAGTTATTGTTTTTCTCCTGCTTTCAAACAGCACAGCTCTGATAGGCATGGGGCAACCTTGGCCCATAATACATACTGTTAACCACTGCTTGGCAAATGCTGAAGTAAACACATGTGTTAAGGAACTCTATTTTTGTATTTTGCTGACTGATGGCAGGTACATTCTGAAAGTTTCAGTGTGTGGACTTTAAAAGATGGTTCTGTAAAGCCTAGAGAACAGGCACCATGACAATGAACACTGGTAAACAGTACTTTTAACCGGTTTGACATAGGCTAATCCTGCTAACATGTCTTGCTGTTTGGGGCTATTTTTAGCACTTCTCTCTATGTATTATGCAGTGACTCTTTTCAATCACTCATATCTTTTTTCTAGTTGCCATTCCCAGCATAATGTGATGACCAGGTAGGAGCATCTTCAGCAGATAGACGGGGAGCACTGAATGTTAATATGTACACACGAATACTAGAACAAATGCATGCTATTTGTTTAGACAATTTATTAATGCTCTTTTACTTGCTATATGTTTAAAAATGGTTTGTTCTAAAAGAGATGATGTGCCTTTAGAAAACTGTATGATATAAAAATGAGAAACATTTTTTGAATTTGTTCAAAGGAACAATAAAGGTCCTTGCTTACTACTACTAAATGTAAATTTCAATTCTTTTATAATTCAGTTTAAAAAAGTACAAAAGTGAAAAATAAGTAGTAGAATCATGATCTATTTAATAAAAGGAGAAAAAAACCATGGGAATTCACTGTCTAATGAAGATGCTCTGGATTGGGCTCTTTCTCTTTCACTTTGCAACATGTGAAAGAGCAGAAAGAGAAAACTACTCATTGGACTTGTGATGCTCTGGCCCCCTCAACTCACAGTTAGTTAAGGGACAGCAGTGGTGAAAGGGATAAAGAGAGCGGCGACAATGCTGTGACAGCTGTTAGGACAGGGCTTTACTTCAGGAGAAACAGTGGAGTTGTTGGGTCCAGGGCCAATACTAGGTTTCTGACAGCTAATTAAGAAGGAGGTAGAAGAATCATGTTTTTCTTGAAGGTTGGACAAAATATGATGACAGGAACTATAATGGTTGTGATTAATGAAAAAAAGCATCAAATGTCACCAAGTTATTTCTTTAAATCTGATTTCATTAAATATAATATTTCCTAAGAATACCATGTTTGGTTGAACATAATTTTTTTTAAAGGTTAAATGAATAAAAAGTGTATCAAGTTCATGTCCCTTAATCACATCTACAAAGTTTAATTTTTCGTACTCCTAAAGGGCAGTAAAGCTGTAACTGAAGGAGCTGGAGGAAATAAATCTCAACAGCAGGACAAGTGCCTAGAAATGGCCTCTTGGGTGATAAATTCCAAAGGATCAGAGGTTGGGAAAAACTGGGCTATCTGAACACAGTCGGTTACTTAGTTAACAGTCTCGCCCCAGTGCTTGTGAGTTTGGACAACAGACTATTTTTATGTAGGTGTTAACACTAGAGGAACCTGGCTGAAGTGTAGACAATAAATCTCTGTGATACAGATTTTTAAAAGATTTTATTTATTCATTTTTAGAGACAGGAGAAAGGAGGGAGAAAGAGAGGGAGAGAAACACCTATCAGCTGCCTCTCACATGCTCACAACCCAGGCACCTGCTCTGACCCAGGATAGAACTGGTGACCCTTTGGTTTATAGGACAACGCCCAACCCACTAAGCCACACCAGTCAGGGACTCTGTGATATTTTTGCAACATTTCTCTAAGTCTAAAATTATTTGAAAATAAACATGTAAAAACCTTATTAAAGCAAGTGTTAAAAAACCCTGAAACCAACGGAAGCATTCTCAATCTGAGATGCAATTATTTTGAAGCATAGACTCTACTATATATAAAGATGTATTACACGTCAAACAGTAAGTGGGAATGTTTAGGAAAATATCAGAGTACCTATTTTTATTATTTAGCATGAGTTATTACAATATATTTAAATTTATATGTGTATGGTTTCTTTGCTTGGTCCTTGCAAATAATTAAGAAAACTGCTCAAAAGTATATTGATCGAATCTAGTAACACAAAATCATGTTGCATTTCTGGAATATTTTAGGAAAATAACATCCAAGTCAATTTAGGCAATATAAAAATGATAAATTTATTACCTGAGGTACACCAATTTTTCTGCAAGCTTCTAGGAAATTCTCCACATTTCGCCTGCATTTTGCCATTGTTAATTTAGGCTGCAAAGGAAGAAAAACATGGTGTTACTAGCAAAGTTTTAAAAATTTTGCTAACTTTAAAAATATTCTTGCCAATTGCTTTATAAACTCAACATTCTAGATCACGCAGCTGGCAAACTCATTCTTTCTCTATTTTTTAAAAATTGATTTTAGAGAGAGAGAAAGGGAAAAAGAGGAGGGGGAGAGAGAAAGAGAGAGAGGGAAAGAGAGAGAGAGAAACACTGATTCGTTGTTCTGCTCATTCACGCGCTCACTGGTTGCTTCTTACACGTGCCCTGGCCAGGGAGGGAACCTGCAACCCTGGCGTATTAGGATGACACTTCAACCAAGCGAGCTATCCGGCCAGAGCAGCACATTTTCTCTTAAAGTATCAGATAATAAGTATTTTAGTCTTGGGGGGGCCATATGATCTGTTGCAACTACTCCATTCTGCTAAGAGCCTGAAAACAACATAGATGATATATAAATGATATGTGGGACTGTGTTCCAATAAAACTATTTACAAAAGTAGGTGTTGGCCTTTGGCTTACCTCTCCAACTACATCTCCTGCCATTCGCACCCACACGTTGTGTATGCTCTCTTCTGAACAACTTTAAAACTCCTTGAATGTGCCATGATCATCTTTATCTTTCAAATTTAGGAATACTATGTCAGAATTCCTACAATTTTACCTCTTCTGGGAAGGCTTTCCTGAACTCTCCAGGCAGAATTAAGTGGTCCATTTCTTGTATTCCTATAGCACACCTCCTACACACCTCCCTTGTAACGTTCACCGCACTTCTATTAGTCATTATTTATGTGCCTTTTTTCTAGTAGAAGTGAAGGGGAGGCAGGGGCTGCACTACTCATATCTGTATCTCTAGTATTCTGCGCAATGTCTGCCATTGTACTTAATAAGCCACCATTTTTTAACGTTACACACTTACTACAGCTGGTGAGGGAACGTGAATACTTGGGACAGATCGAGGCCGCACGTGATTGGCCAAATGGCAAAGAACAACACCATCAGTTAGAGCTGCTCCAAGGTCACAAGGCAGAGATACTTTCAACCGGTACTCAATATGCTAAAAGGACAAAACATGTAATACATTAGCTGAAGAGTGGCTGACATATAGGACATAATGGGGTTACAATGGAATATATTACATTAGAAATCAAGATAAAATGTAAATACCAAGTTAATAGTCCCTATTTTAGCCTTTATCTAAGTCAGAAGGTTAAGGAGAACAATTATACATGTGTGGCAACCAGGCCACAGTAGTGCAAAATATAATGAGGAATTCGTTTACAATTTTCTGTTAAAAACAACCACCAGATTCTCTTTCAACTCCAAAATAAAAAAGTACACTATATATGATGTATAATATGTATATGAGCACATACAAATATAAATTACTGTTACTCTTGTAAGAATTCTATACATGAGGCGAAATATTTTCTAAATGAGTAGGACCAAGGACCAAGCTTTCCAGAATAACCCACCTCATTTTCCTAGTAAAGAGTTGAAAACAGTTTCCTTAACAGCAAAATTTCTTTTATATTCATCACACAATGGACACTTCTTAATTCTTCCAGAAATTATAAGGCATGTAAACAAGTGATTGCAGGATTATGGACTACAGCAATATCAATGAAAAACTCATTTAAAGGTAATATACTCACTTTCCGTAGTTGATCTATCGATTCCAGTTCTTCTTCTCTCTGCCTTGGATTCTGTCTTGTTATGGGATCCGCAGAATCAGTAGCAGTTACTGAAGATGAAAGAAGGGGTGAAGCATGACCTAAAAGATATTAATGTATAAGACAGAAAGGGGATTTTCCAGCATCAGAAAATGCTCTGATCCCCCTGATCACACTTTCCTTGGAAGTATAGCACTTTCTACTTCAGGATTCATGCTTTTTAAAAGGTTTTAATTATGCTAATTTTCAAATATACAAAATCAAAGTGAGAATATATAAAAAAACCAACAAATGTCCATTACGCATTTGGCTCAACCACTTTTGATTACATTCACTCATGATGTTTTTATAGAAAAATAACACACATATAGAAAATTACACACGAATCATAAGGGAGAAGCACAATAAATTATCTTAGCAAAGTGAACACAACCAGGTCAATAAATGCAACGTACCAACATCTAGAGGCTCCTCCAAGCTCTCTACCCATCAGTACGTAAAGGTTACTTCTATGTACTTCCTGAATTCTAACACCAAGTTAGTTCTGTCCATTTTTGAACTTTCTATAAATGAAACCATATTTATGCATGCATGCTTTTGTGTCTGCTTCTTTTGATCAACATTATGTTTATAAGATTTGTCCATGTTGTGTATATTAATTTGTTCATTTTCATATGGTATCCCAATGCATAAATATACCCCAATTTTTTATAT
>VMDR010028880.1:0-12972 GCA_007922815.1 Macrotus californicus | reverse complement strand
TGAAGCCACTTATCCTTTTTGAATGATGACAAATTAGAGACTCAGAGGGTTTTAGGGTTATTCATGATCACAGAGCTAGTATTTTGTGGAATCTTGACACACCAGTTAACACAAGAGAAATTAAGAGGTAGCAGACACTGCCCTGGCTGGTATGGCTCAATGGATTGAGTGCCGGCCTGTGAACCAAAGGGTTGCTGGTTCGATTCCCAGTCTAGGGCACATATCTGGGTTGCAGACCAGGTCCCTAATAGGGGGTGCATGAGAGGCAACCACACACTGATGTTTTTCTCTCTTTCGCCCTCCCTTCGCCTCTCTCAAAAAAAAAAAAAAAAAAAAGAGCTTACACTGCAGATTTTATTAAGAGCTTCATATATCTATCCTAGCAGAACAGAGACAAATGGATGTCCTGCCACTGATGCACCTAGTGTAGGTTAATGGGAAGTTCATTCATTACTCATGCAAATCATAGCCAAAAATACACTAGGTCCTTCATCCCAGGAGGAGATACATGAAGGCAAACCCCAGATATGAAATTCAGAAATGTAGAGAATTGGTCTACCTAAACTGATGATATATGTTATTGAAGTTTATTAAAAAATTTTACAGCTCATTTCATGGTTCATATTCAATGCTCTATCAATGGCTTTACCGCTGTTTTGGAAACGATCAAGATTTTCCATCAGACTCAATACTACTGGCTTGTGACATTTCCTCTTAGGAAAATTTCCCCCAAAAGAGAAACCTATCTCAGGAAAAGTTTTCAGAAATTATTCACACTATTACAGGGTCCAGAAGGAACCTAATGTGAGTGTCTACCCTGGGGCAGCACACTCATAAGAGACCTGGCTGAGAGGGACAGATGAACTACACTAGGGCTAGCAATTGACCCTGGCATGGACAGCCTGCCCTTTTCTACCACCCCACCTCCTGCCCAGCTTCTTCCAGGTTAGGGACAATAAAGAAGTCAACCTGTTTCTGGGTTCTTAGGATATAATCCCAGCAGTGGAATTTTGGGGGCAAACACCAATTCATAAGAACCTATGCACCCCAATGTTCAGAGCAGCACAATTTACAATAGCCAAGTGCTGGAAGCAACCTAAGTGCCCATCAGTAAATGAGTGGATCAAAAAGCTATGGTACATTTACAGAATGGAATACTATGCAGCAGAAAGAAAGAAGGAACGCCTACCCTTTGCTACAGCATGGATGGAAGTGGAGAGCATTATGCTAAGTGAAATAAGCCAGGTGGTGAGGGACAAATGCCATATGATCTCACCTTTAAGTAGAACCTAATCATCAAAAGAAACAAGCAAGCAAAATATAACCAGAGACATTGAAATGAAGAACAATCTGACAGCACCCAGAGGGGAGCTGAGAGGGGATAATAGGGGGAAGGAAGGAAGGGTTTTCAGGAACAACTATAAAGGACTCATGGACAAAGCCAAGAGGGGGTGGAACCAGAGGAGGGAGGTGGGGATTGGCTGGGGTGGAGGGGAGTGGTGGGGGGAAAATGCAGACAACTGTACTTGAACAACAATAAAACAATTAAAAAAAAAAAAGAAGTCAACCTGGGGCAAAATACTGCAGGAGGACCCTGACCTTAGAGCAGCAACACAAGATGACTGTTCGTGGGCAAGGCTACTTCGAGGAATGACATTTTATGTGTCACTTGGGGGTTCCCTGATCCAGTTCTGTAGACTATGGCTCAAGATCCTTAGGGGAGCTGTCTGAGAGAATGACAAAGCAAGTGAATTAAAATGTGTTTATGTAGTGGAAAGTAAATCCCTACCTTTCTTTCCATCTGTATCTCTCCCAAACAGGGGGGAGATTATAAGCACAATGAAGTCAGCATTCAAACTTCAGGGACAGGAGAAATAATGTTTCTTCAGTGTCTGGCAAGGGCCCTAGTATAAAAATGCTGTGGAGCCTAGGATGACATTAACCCACACAGATAAAATTGGAAGTGTCAGTTGTGCAGGTGTCTGCTTGTGCTGGGTTCTTGACCCCTGAGGCAGTATCAGAGGCCAAGGTGGAGTCAATGTCAGGGAGTCAAGGGTGGGGGCGGGGCACTGTGAGCATCATCCCAGGCACCCTGTGAGGCCGGGGACCTGCAGGGGAGCCATGAGTGGAATGAAGGTCCACACTCAGGCCCCAGGTTTGGAATCCAAGGCTTGGTCAAGGGCATATGGTGAGTGCTACCTCCTGCCCTGCCTGTCACCAGGTGGTTTTTACTAAAAAAGGCTGGGCAATGCCACAGGAGTAAGCTACAGTGGGGTGGTGGGGGGAAAGGGGTATGGCAGCAAAGAACATGGATTTATTTCAAGTCCTTTTTAAAAAAAATTATTTTATTGTTTTTCAATTACAGTTGTCTGCATTTTCCCCCCCACCTCAGCCAAACCCACCTCCCTCCCTTGCTTCCACCCTCCCCCTTGGTTTTGTCCATGTGTCCGTTATACTAGTTTCTGAAAACACTTCCCCTCATCCCCTCCCACCTCCCCTTTGGTTACATTCAGTTTGTTCTTAATTTCAATGTCTCTGGTTATATTTTGCTTGCTTGCTTTCTTGTTTTGTTGATTAGGTTCCACTTATAGGTGAGATTATACAGCATTTGTCCCTCACCACCTGGTTTATTTCACTTAGCATAATGCTCTCCACTTCCATCAATTCTGTCAAGAAGGGTAGGATCTCCTTCTTTCTTTCTGCTTCATAGTACTCCACTATGTAAATGTACCATACTTTTTTGATCCATTCACTTACTGATGGGCACTTAGGTTGCTTCCAGCACTTGGCTATTGTACATTGTGCTGCTATGAACATTGGGGTGCATAGGTTCTTTTGGATTGGTGTTTCAGGGCTCTTAGGGTATAATCCCAGCAGTGGAATTGCTGGGTCAAAAGGTAGTTCTATTTTTAGTTCTCTGAGGAAATTCCATACTGTTTTCCACAGTGGCTGCACCAGTCTGCATTCCCACCAACAGTGCACTAGGGTTCCCTTTTCTCCACATCCTCTCCAACACTTGTATATTGATTTGTTTATGAAGGCCCTTCTGACCGGTGTGAAATGGAACCTCACTGTGGTTTTAATTTGCATCTCTCTGGTGGCTAGTGATGCTAAGCATGTTTTGATAGGTCTCTGGGCCCTCTGTATGTCCTCCTTGGAGAACTGTCTGTGAAAGTCTTTTCCCCATTTTTAAATTGATGTTTTTGTCTTCCTGGAGTTGACTTGTGTGAGTTCTTTATATATTTTGGAGATCAAACCCTTGTCTGAGTCATCATTGGCAAATATGTTTTCCCATATAGTTAGGCCTCTTTTCATTTTAATGCTATTTTCTTTAGCCGTGTAGAAGCTTTTTATTTTGATGAGGTCCCATTTGTTTATTCTTTCCTTTATGTCCCTTGTTCTAGGGAACATATCAGTGAAAATATTGCTGTGTGGAATATCTGAGATTTTCCTGCCTATGTTCTCCTCAAGGACTTTAATGGTGTTACAACTTGTATTTAAGTCTTTTATCCACCTTGAATTTATTTTTGTATATGGTATAAGTTGGTGCTCGAGTTTCTTTTTTTTTATTTTTTTTCATGTAGCTGTCCAGCTCTCCCAACACCATTTGTTGAACAGGCTATTTTTACTCCATTTTATGCTGCTCCCCTGTTTGTCAAATATTCATTGACTGTAGAGACTTGGGCTCCCTGTTCTGTTCCATTGGTCTATGTGCCTGTTCTTATGCCAGTACCAGGCTGTTTTGATTACAGTGGCCTTGTAATACAGTTTGATATCAGGTATTGTGATCCCTCCTACTTTGTTCTTCTTTCCAAGTCCTTGTTGATGGGAAGAAGATCAGCTAGACCTGCTAATGGCACAGGAGAATTGCCCTCCACAAAGGGAGCTGCCTCTCCTAGAAATTACCTCCCTCCCATCTCTTCTGCATGGGACAGCCAAAAACAACTGAATGATATGAAACCATAAAAGACCAGCCCCTTTGTGTGACTGAGGGTAGGGCCAACTCTCTAGGGCTCCTGTGGACCACTCTGGAGCTAGTTTCCAGCTGTTAGGACATCCTTGCTTAGCAATTTTTCCCTGCCTCATACTATTTCCTTCACTCTGCTTTTCTTGAGAATCTCCCCCTTCCACCACACCCTGTAAAGCAATTATCCTCAGCTCAGGCTCCCCTTGTAAGGATTCCAACTAGAGGTAAGAGGCCTGGAGCTGTGAGGTCAAACACACGAAAATGGAGATGTGGACTCCAAGGATCCTCTCCCTACCCCAGGCTGGCAGATGGAAGCTTGAAATACACCCACTTCCAAGTTAGAGAAAACTCTGAGGCACAGAAGTGAGCATGTCATAAGTGCCCATTGAATCCTGAAGGTCTGACTTGATTGATAAAACTCCACATTTTCATATGCTTGGCTCTCTGCAAGCCTGCATTTCTGCTCTCCTCCAAGTCCTCAGGATCCAGGCTCTGTGAGGACAATTAATTTTGCTTGCTCACCAGGTTCAAGCACAATTAGTCACTGAGTTTGCTATTAGTTAGTGGCAGGCAGAGTTATCAGAACAATCATTTTTCTTTCAGGGGAAGAAATAAAATAAATAAGGCCTGGGCTCTATAGTGGCTGCTGTTTACAGACAGCTGAAGAACCCATTCTTCAGCTCCCATGTTTGGACTGCACATTCTTAGCTGTCCTGATGATTTCGGACTGTGCAATATGTCTTGCCTCCTCTGATAACCTCTGAGCCAGACTTCCTAACCCTCAAGACAACCAGAGTCACCTCAGTGTTAAGCCTGGAATCTATTACTAAAATGGAATCAAGATACAAATGTTCACCAGAACAAGAGATGAAGTGGAACTAGGGCAGGTAAGTTTTAATTTAGACCAAGTCAAGGCAGACCAAGTATTATCATCCAGCCAGCATACCAGCACACAGTTCCCAGTGAACAGAGGTGTTGGGTCTGCCTTGAGTCACCCTTGTGATTTGGTGGTTGGGTGAGGAGCAGGGATCATAGATCAGAGAGTTCCTGGATGCATCAAGAATTGGGAATTTATCAAGGTGTATAAAAGACTTAAATATAAGTCACAACACCATAAAAGTCCTAGAGGAGAACATAGGCAGGAAAATCTCAGATATTCATGCAGCAATATTTTCACCAATATATCCCCTAGAGCAAGGGACATAATAGAAAAAATAAACAAATGGGACCTCATCAAAATAAAAAGCTTCTACACGGCTAAAGAAAACATCCACAAAATGAAAAGGGAACCAACTATATGGGAAAACATATTTGCCAATGATACCTCAGACAAGGGTTTGATCTCCAAAATATAAAAAGAACTCATATGACTCCACTCCAGGAAGACAAACAACCCCATTTAAAAAATGGGCAAAGGACCTGAACAGACACTTCTCCAAGGAGGACATACAGAGGACACACAGACATATGAAAAGATGCTCAGCATGACCAGCCATCAGAGAGATACAAATTAAAACCGCAAAGAGATACCACTTCACACCAGTCAGAATGGCCATCATAAGCAAATCAACAAACAACAGTGTTGGAGACGTTACAGAGAAAAGGGAACCGTAGTACAGCGTTGGTGGGATTGCAGACTGGTGCAGCCACTGTGGAAAACAGCATGGAATTTTCTCAAATAACTAGAAATGGAACTGGCTTTTGACCCAGCAATTCCACTGCTGGGATTATACCCTAAGAGCCCTGAAACACCAATCCAAAAGAACCTATGCACCCCAATGTTCATAGCAGCACAATTTACAATAGCCAAGTGCTGGAAGCAACCAAAGTGTCCACCAGTAAATGAGTAGATTAAAAATCTTGGTACATTTACACAATGAAATACTATGAAGCATAAAGAAAGAAGGAGCTCCTACCCTTCACAACAGCATGGATGGAACTGGAGAGCATTATGCTAAGTGAAATAAGCCAAGCAATGAAAGACAAATACCATGTGATCTCACCTTTAACTGGAACATAATCAACAAAACAAACAAACAAGCAAAATATAAACAGAGATACTGAAATAAAGAACAAAATGACAGTAATCAGAGGGGAGGGGGGAGAGGGATAATGGGGGAAAAGAGTAGAAGGGCCATCAAGGAACATGTATAAAGGACACATGGACAAAAGCAAAGGTAGGTTTGAGGGTGGAAGATGGGGATGGGTGGGGCAGGGAGGGGTGTGGTGGGGTGAAAATAGAGAAAACTGTTCTTGAACAACAATAAAAAATAAATAAAAAAAAAAGAATTGGGAATTTAAGAAGAGGGAAAGAAAAGACATCCAGTAATCCTAAAGGAGGATCTACCATATGTTAGATGCACTCATAGTGTTTCTATCAATCGTTTGAACAGCCTGTGGAGAAGGGATTCATATTTCTAAGAGCCCAAGAAAACAGAGCTGAAAAGACGCAAACCTACATCCATCGAGTATCAAAGTCTAGGTTATTTTCACCTCACTGCATTCTACACTTAATACATTTCTGATATCCTAACTGGATGGGACCTTCCCTGGAGAGAATAAAATCTTAGGTCTGAACCTGAGTCTCTCCTAGGAGGTAGTGTTTATGAGCTGAGTGAGCTCTGAACAAAAAGCAGGATGTTGGAGGTAAATAAACTGCAAAGAACATTCCAGGGAGCAGGAACAGCAGGAATAATGATGGACAAAGAAGGCACAATGCATTTTGAAGACAGTGATGTTAGAAAGAAGAGAGTTGATAGAGCTGAACCTTGCAACACAAGAAAAGAGGCAACTCTAGAGAATAATGGTACCAGAGCCTCCTCAAACACAAAGAAAGCACTGGAGTCTACAGAAGGGATCTGAGTAGGACATGTGCAGGTAAGGTGCTGTTTCTTAATCTTTAGTTACATGGCACTCAAGGACCAAGAATCCTACTTCTCCCACACTCCCTACCCTGCCCCCATACCCAAATTTTAAGTTGGCCAGAGCTGACAAAAGGCCTGGAGTAGGCTTCCTTGCAAGAACAGACTTATCATTCCTGAGTCTTTTCATTGAGGCCTCAGTGTGAGGGGGCTCAAGCCTGTGCTGGGTGCCAAGAGGAATGATTACCTTCCTCCTGGCCAATGACCAAAGAGAAATCTCAGCTGGGATGATTCAGTAGATAATTTTTTTTCTCATTGATGTTGTAGAGGAAAAGATCAAAGGCTGGATATAATGTCCTTATTTCTACTCCTGCACCAGCCTCCTTCCAACATGTTCAGAGACAATTATGGCTCGAGGCATCCCTTCTACCATTTCTCAGCCCTAGGAGCTAAAATTGTAAACTGGGAACAGTGTACATCTAAAAGGATCTACACCCAAAGATGAGCCTGAAGCCTGGGTTTTTCTGCAGCTGGTGGCCTGCAGAGAGATCTCATCACCACAAGTAGTCTTTGCACCTCTGTTTCCCTTTCTTACTAGAATCTCTCCTTTAGTCTAATTTTCTCCGGTCTTCTTAAAGACTGCCCTCTACATCAGCCCCTTTCTCTTACCTCTGGTTACTCTCAAAAGCATGATTAGGCCGGCCCCATCTGAAAACAGTAACTACAACATCCAAATATTCCTGGACAGCTCTTTCCCCACCCCAAACCCTGCCACCACCACAGCCGAAAGCTACTGCCTTCTCTCTCTTGCCTTTCACTATTGAAGTTCTCAATAATCATATATCTTCATGTCTTCAACTTTGATTTATACTCCTTGAAATTTAAATTACATCCTTAGCATGCAACTAAATTTCTCTCTCAATGGAAAACGGAGAGGGAGCTACACTCAGGCAAGTCCCACACTGCTGTTTTGCATACATCATTATAGGTAATCTACACCTGCCATAAGAGAAAACAGGCTCTCAAAGAATGTTGATGACTTAATTTGTCATTTGATCCAGTGTTCTTTCCAGTCTTAAATGCCCCATCACATTTAGAGATAGACTATGCTCCTGTTGGCAACATGGCCTAACTATCATGGCAGCAATTCTCAGTGGTGGTCAGAGACACAGTTTCAAGCTCCCCAGGGGATTCTGATATCAACCCCAGACCAATCGCCTCCACCACCCCTGCTGTATCCCCACAATGCCTGCTCCCTGGAACCCCATGGCAATCCCACTCCCTAGGCCTCTCCCCAACCTCCCTAACCATATACCTTCCTCTTTGTCCTTGGCCATCTCCTAGAATGTGACTCCTGTCCAAGGTTCTGTGCAAGCCCCCCTGGGTTTGATCTATACTGCATCTCCATTGGGAATTCACTAACTTCCACAATGATACATGTACTTCCTGGCAGGAGCCTCTGAAGGCTCTGGGTTTAACAAGCCCTACTTCTCTCAGGCCAGCAGTTAGACATTTCTATCTTTTCTCAATCCATCCTAGAGGGATCTGGAAAGGCCTCTTGGAGGACGTAACAACAAAACTAAAGCGGGAAGCAGTGCCCTGGAGAAGCAGGACAGCAGGGTCTTCCAGGAAGCAGGAGAAAGATGCAGAACATAGGATACAGAGCCAAGGAGCCCCTAGTCTGCTAAACAAAATGTGTTACTGGTAGGGGCAGAAATGTGCAAGAGGCAAAAATATTTCCCAAGAAAATGACACCCATCTAGCTGAAAAGAGACTAAAAGAGGATCAAGTGATATAACAAAAGCAGAAAGTATCCATAATTAATTAAATTCAGGGCACAGAGGCAAATCATCTATAAGAGCCCCTACAGTAACCTTAACACACTGCAGTCCGTGTAAGGAGTAGCACGTGAAAGTGTTGAGCAGGAAGTGGTCATAATGGCCTAGGGAGGGGTACTGGATCAGCATGGGTGGTTTTACAGAAGGTGTCATGTTACTCTGAGAGGACAGCCTGGGCTCCACTGCATCTGCTGTAAACTTGACCGTGTCAGACCATGCAGTGAACACTGGCTTATTCCTGCTTTAGATGCCCAAGCTTGCTCCTCCAGCCATTCCCTGGAAGTGCCGGAGTTCCCAATAGCACTGAAGGGTAAATGTGAGGATAAGTCTATGTGGAGTGGGAGAAGAGTGCAGAATATGGCAATGGAACTAGGCAGCAGACAGATCTGGAAATGTCAAGCTTAATACCCTTCACCCAACTCTTTTTCCAGACCATTCCCCCCAGCACCCAAATTCTGCCATCACCTTCCTCTCTATCTTCTTCCACTGGTGCTTCTTCCCCCAGGGATGCCCCCTGAACACCATACCCTCACCCCTGCCCTAGCTCAGGATCTCACAGCTTCTCACTCCAGTATATTCATACAAGCACATCTCCCAAATGCATCACCATGATCACGGCTGATTCCTGAAATCCTTTTTCACCTAGACACTAACTGCAGAAATACCTGATCTTATATGCAAGGCCCTCCATCCAAGAACCTGGCCCAACCTCAGGTCCAAATTTATCCTCTTGGCTCCGCTCTGATCCTTGTTGTCCACCTAGTCTGAACCTCGGAATAGAGAAAGGAGCACTGAATGAGTTCTCTGTCTACTTCCTGGGGGTCCACCACTGCATGCAACACTTTTAAATGCATTAGCCGATGCTAGTATTTTCATTTATTTCTGGGGGGGAAAAAACCTGGATCAGAAAAGCTGCACAAGGTTTATTAAGTTCCAGGGCATGGACTCAGACCTTTGTCTAACAGCCTCGATATTTTTGCTCCTTTCACTACAACCTGATGCCTCCCCAGAATACACTGTTGATTTCCACCTCTGCTTTTACCCAACATGCACTGCCTCTTTACCTGGAATGCCCTGCTGCTTGCCATCACTTTAAATCTTACACCTTCTTCACGGCCCAGTTCCTTTCCTGCCAACTCAGTGGAGAATAATTATTTCCTTCACGCTGCCTTTGGCCCACGCACCTGACACATCACTCTGGTTGTTCTGTTAGAATTGTTACTTTTCTCTTATTTTCCATGTCAAACAGCAATCTCTCTGATGGAGAATCTTTTCTAAGCATGACAGTACATATGTCCCACTCTCCCCACACATGTTTAAACAGAGCTGATGCTCAACCAAGTTGAATAGATGTCAGGGTACCCAAGGCAATTAATTCCAAAGCATGCTCTCAGTGAACTCCCTGGCAGAAATTTTGCTCTAGCAAACATGGAGAAAGCATCCCATCCCCTTCCACATCCTGGCCTGGAGTATTTTTTATGTGGGAGAAGCAGAAGAGAGTAACAAGTCCTAGATGATGAAGACAGGAAGACAGACTTGCCCTCTCAGACCCAAGGGCTTCTCTGTGGCAAGAGACAATGGTCCCAAAAGGTCTTGAGGATGGAGGGAAAAAATAATGAACCAATATGAGAAGAATGAGGGATGAACCCCAGGACCAGAGCTTCCATGAGTTGTCAGGTCATAGTGAGCAAGTTTCTAATTTCTTAGATCCTCTATTTTCTGCTCAGTGAAACAGGAATAATATGGTACCCACCTCACATGGAACTGGAATGATAATAAAATTATGAGACATAATAACATTATGTTTTACATTTACTAGCAAGTGTAGTATACAGTGGTTGTACAGCAATTATAGTGTGTGGTCCATGGAGTAACTGTTCAACAACAGACTTAAAAAAAAAAACCTAAATAAATAAATAAAAAGCCCTGAACTGTAATGTATGCAAACTTCTATGGTATGATACTGCCACCATGGTCAGTTTTAGGCTAGAAACATGATATCACTGAACTATTGCTAGTTGGGTCCAGCACACTACTGCTTGTGGCTCACAAAAAAATGTGAATCCTATTTGCCATTCTCTCCACCCCCCTGTAAAATGCAGACTTCTTTGCTGGGTGGAAAAAGAAACAAAAACTGTGATTCCAATTTGGGTGTGAAGAGGTGGCTGAGACCTCAGGCAACCTTCCCCAGCAGAGGCTGAGGCCTCCTCCAAGCATGCCTGCATGGACTCAACATAGACTTGACTGGGTTGAGTCACTGTGTGTGGGATGCAGCCAAGCTCATCAAAATAGGCACTTGGAAGGAATTACAAGCTTGCCTGTTCTGAGAATTCTCTTCAAATGCACAAGAAGAGCCTTCCTATAGCATTCTCTTCCAGGAAAGATGGCTCATGGCTAGACAGCCTTTCAGATGTGGTCATTTTTCAATTTCCAAGGATGTGAAGAATACCCTACATTTTCCCTCATGATTTATTTCTACTTTGTTCCTCAGTTTGCCTCAGCCAGTCTGGTAAAGCATCTTTCACCATCAGTACTTCAGTGACACTCATTTCCCACAGCATGTTGGGCGAGCAGCCCTCACATCCAGCTCATCGCCACTCCTAAACAAACAGCAATTCCAACAGATAGTCCTTCCATCCAACAGATATTCCTGAAACATACTCAACATGAGAGACCTCACTTTATAGGAAGTTCTAGAGGCCTGTTGTAGACATGCAGAAAAAAAACAGGAAAACAAAATTTCACTGGACAAAAGTAAAGGAGATCTTCTACAGACATTTTGAGGGATGTGTGGCTATCAAAGTAGATAAGGAAGACTCCAAGTCTTTTTCCATTACAATGCAGAAATTTGATTGAAGAGGTGATCTCTAGAACTTAAGAGAGGAATAGATAGTCCCATTGTAAAGAAAGAAATTGGAAGAAAAAGGCATAATGGGTCCCAAGCAAGTTCAAAACCTAATGATAAGTTCCATTGGGTCTTAAGGCTGAAGAATCATCCTCTATGGCTTAATATTCTTTCACTGGAGTTGCCACCATCCACCCTGGAGGCTCTGAAGGGCCAGCCTTCCCCTTTAGCTCTCTGTGCCGCTATGCCCAGGAAGCTCTCAAAGAAAGTGGCTCCACCCCTGAGGCCACGTGGGATGATTTCAGTTCAAAGGGAGGTGGGCCCCACCCTTAGAAACCTGGGAGGAAACAGCCTTGCCCCTGGGGCCTGTGGAAGGAGTGACAGTCCAGATCATCTCCAAATCACCTTCATGTGATTTCCTTTCCTTGAAGAACAGTGTACATTCACAGCCAAATACATCCATGGGCCATTCCTGGAGCATCCAAGAAGTCCAACTGACTTCCTTCATTCCATTCTATTCCAGGCTTTTGCTGAAATAGCTGATTAAGTTCATGAGCCCCACCTGTGATCTCTTTATTAAATGGTTGCTCAGCCATACCCTTAGTGTTCTCTTTAGAACAAGCCTTCTCACTTTTGCAATACAGATAAATTGAGAATTTTCCAAATCTTCAAGTTCCGGTTCCTTTTCACATAATTCCTTCTTCAATTCCTCTTTCCTGTCACATTTTACTATAATCAGTTAGGAGAACCAAGCTTCGTCTTCAACACTTTGCTTAGAAATCTCCTCAGCTAAATATCTGATTTCATTGTTCATAAGTTCTACCTTCCACAAAACACTAGAACATAGTTCAATGAAATTCTTTGCCACTTTGTAGCGAGGACTTCCTTCCTCAGTTACCAATACATATTCTTATTTTCACCTGAGACCTCACCAGAACTTCCCTTAACATCCATATTTCTAGCATGTACCTCAAAACTCCCCCAGCCTTTACCCATTACTCAGTTCCAAAGCCGTTTCCACATGTTAGGTATGTGTTACAACAGCACCCCACTCTCAGTACCACATCTGTATTAGTCAGCTCAAACTGCATAACAAAATAACACAGACTGGTGGCTTAAAAAACAGACATTTATTTTCTCGGTTCTGGAAGCTGTGATCAGGGGCCAACAAGGTCATGCTCTGCTGAGAGCTCTCTTCTGGCTTGCAGGTGGCACTTCTCACTGTGTCCTCACATGTCGGAGAGACAGAGAAAGAGAGAGAGGTCTCTCTTCCTCTCCTTATAAGGCCACAATTCTATTAGATTAAAGCCCCAACCTTACAACCTCATTTAACTGTATTACTTCTTAGAGACTTTAGAGACCCTAAAGACATATCTCCAGCTACAGTCCCATTGGAAATTAGGGCCTCAACATATGAATTTTGGAAAGACACAACTCAGTCCATAGCACCCATTAACATTG
>VMDR010028879.1:0-12973 GCA_007922815.1 Macrotus californicus | reverse complement strand
TCCCCTTGTCTATCTTCTACCTACCATTTATGCTACTTATTCTCTGTACCTTTTCCCTCTCTCTCCCCCTCCCACTTGCCCGCTGATAACCCTTCATGTGATCTCCATTTCTGTGATTCTGTTTCTGTTCTAGTTGTTTGCTCAGTTTGTTTTGTTTTTGTTTTAGGTTCAGTTGTTAATAACTGTGAGTTTGTTGTCATTTTACTGTTCATATTTTTTGTCTTCTTTTTCTTAGATAAGTCCCTTTAATATTTCATATAATAAGGGCTTGGTGATGATGAACTCTTTTAACTTGACCTTATCTGGGAAGCACTTTATCTGCCCTTCCATTCTAAATGATAGCTTTGCTGGATAGAGTAATTTTGGATGTAGGTCCTTGGCTTTCATGACTTGGAATACTTCTTTCCAGCCCCTTCTTGCCTGCAAGGTTTCTTTTGAGAAATCAGCTGACAATCTTATGGGCACTCCTTTGTAGGTTACTGTCTCCTTTCCTCTTGCTGCTTTTAAGATTCTCTCCTTATCTTTAATCTTGGCTAATGTAATTATGGTGTGTCTTGGTGTGTTCTCCCTTGGATCCAACTTCTTTGGAACTCTCTGAGCTTCCTGAAAGTCTATTTCCTTGGACAGATTGGGGAAGTTTTCCTTCATTATTTTTTCAAATAAGTTTTCAATTTCTTGCTCTTCGTCTTCTCCTTCTGGTACCCCTATGATTCAGATGTTGGAATGTTTAAAGATGTCCTGGGGGTTCCTAAGCCTCTCCCTCATTTTTTTGAATTCTTTTTTCTTCACTTAGTTTTGGTTGAATGTTTATTTCTTCCTTCTGGTCCACACCATTGATTTGAGTCTCAGTTTCCTTCCCGTCATTGTTGGTTCCCTGTACATTTTCCTTTATTTCACTTAGCATAGCCTTCATTTTTTCATCTAATTTGTGACCATATTCAACTAATTCTGTGAGCATCCTGATTACCAGGGTTTTGAACTGTGCATCTGATAGACTGGCTATCTCTTTGTCACTTAGTTGTATTTTTTCTGGAGCTTTGATCTGTTCTTTCATTTGGGCCTTTTTTTTTTTTTTTGTCTTGGCGCACCTGTTACATAGTAAGGGGTGGAGCCTTAGGTGTTCACCGGGGCAGGGCAACCCATGTCGCTGAGTTGTGACACTGTATGTGGAGGAGGGGCCCGAGAGGGAACAATGCTGCTTACTCTGCTCTCTGCCGGTTTTCAGTCACTTCCCCCACTACCCACAAACAAATTGGGCCCTTCTGGTGCTGATTCCTGGTGAGTGGGTTTGTGTACATTCTAGGACCCTGTGAGTCTCTCTAATGAACTCTCCTGTGAGGCCAGAAGTTTCTCCCACTGCCGCCTCAACCCCAACAGGTGTTTTCAGTCAGAGGCTTTGAGGCTTTATTTCCCAGCACTGAAACTCTGGGTTGTGCAGTCTGTCTCGCTCCCCAGTTGTTTCTCCCGGTTTATCTGCACGCAAATGTGGGACCGCCTGGTCCACCAGCCACTGCCTCGCTGGATCTGCCAGCTGCTGCCTTGCCCTGAGTCCTCTCCACCCAGCTGCCTGTCTCTGCCCCTCCTACTGGTCTGGGTGAATGTTTCTTCTCTAACACCTTGGTTGTCAGACTTCCATACAGTTCGATTTTCTGTCAGTTCTGGTTGTTTTTTGTTTTTAAATTTGTTGTTGTCCTTCTTTTGGTTGTGCAAGGAGGCACAGACAGTGTGTCTACCTATGCCTCTATCTTGGCCAAAAGTCTAAATTTTCTTAAAAATTGGAATTTTTTTACATTTTTATGATTTCTGAGAACACTGTTTCAAGAATACGATTTTGGTTTTGAAAAAGAATGTGTTCTGATGCATTAACATTCAGCCACCACCTAGTTCATTAATTTAACAGCTATTTATTGAGGACCTCTTCTAGGGCATGCAATGCATAATGGCACTGGTGATGAATTAGTGAGTTCCCGGCTTGACCTTCACAAAGCTTTGTTTCTAAAGGACAGAGATACTTAATAAATAATCATAAACATAAATGTTAAATTATACTTAAGTAAATTAAATTAAATAAACTGAAAGCTTATCTTCAAATCTGTCAAGAAATGTGTTACAGGAGGCAGTAAAACAAGTTACTGCAAATCCTCATGATACAACTGTGATAAAAACAAGTTTAAAAGCATACATCTTCCCTCATTTACTGAAATGAAAAAGACACCTAAATCCTCCATTACACAACATGATACACTGCTTATTTAAAGATAAATGCAAAAACCCCAGCTTTTCACAAAAGGAAAAATACTTTTTGTACTGTCCTCTGTCATCTTGGGTAACTGAATGGTGAAAATGTTTTACAAGTTGTCTAAAATATTGGATTATTTAACGTATCTGAGTGAATGTAAAAATCTGAGATTTTAAAATAACTTGTATGTTTATGGGAACGTGTGCAAGGTTTCGATTGATGCGCTGAAGACAGTGAGAGGGTAAGAGGTGCTCGCTGGCAAGCGGGACACAGTAAACTAGTCTCAGACCTGGCTCGGATGTGAACTTGATAAAGTTGTTTAATCTCTCCCAGGACCTTGTGCCCTCTAACATGAAGATGAAATTGCATGTTTTACCTACACAGAGAGATTTTTCTTAAGTCATATTCAAGTAACATTTGCACTGATAGGCTCTAAATCTACTCATGTTGTACAACATTAACATAGGTCTCAGTTACATAGAGTGGTCACTGGGTTCCATGGGGTTTCTGTTTTCACTTATAGAATAACATTTAGAAACTTAAAAAATTGTATTATAAAGTGAAGAGAGAGCTATGTCTTGGTTTAATATTGCTGGTGCAACATATTACCACAAAGTGCTTTAAACACTATAAATATGTAATCTTGCAGTCTGCAGTACTGAAGTCCAAAGTGGGCTTGACTGGGTTGGAATCAAGGTGCCAGCCGGGCTGCATTCCTTCTGGAGTCTTGAGGAGTGAATCTGTTTCTTGCCTTTTGCAGCTTTTAGAAGCTTCTTACTTGGCTTGTGGCCCTTGTCCATCTTCAAGCCAATGATGGCATCACCCTGACCTCTACTTCCATTGTCACATACCCATCCCCAGACCTTCGACATTTATTTATTTATTTAAATTTTATTGCTTACAGGAAGAGGGGAAGGGAGGGAAGGAGACAGGGAGCTGCCTTCTGTATGCGCCCTGACCTAGGACTGAACCTGGAATTCAGGCATCTGCCCTGACCAGGAATTGAACCAGTGACCTTTCTGTCTGAGGGATGATGCCCAGCCACCTGAGCCACACTGCCTGGGCCCAGCCTTCCTCTTAATAAGGAGTCTTGTGATTACTACTTTGGGCCCATCAGATAATTTAAGGTAGTTTATTCTTCTCGAGAACTTACTCACAGTGGGAAATATTCTCTTTTTACATTGGTATATCAAGAAATGAAGCTAAAACATATCTAAAATTATTTAACAACTAATTAGTTACCCAATGACCCTGCAATTGTACTACTCAATATATTTTCAATACAAATATATATATGTGTTTACAAAATTTTTAAAAATTTTAATGGCAGTATTGTTTATAAAACACCTTGAAAAAAAGTTCAACAGTAAAATGGATAGATAACTGAGATATATTCATAAAATATACGCCTACATAGCAAAGAAAGTTCCATATTACTGCTGCAATAGTACAGACATAATCTAACTCAAAGAAGCCTGAGGCAGGATAATATTATTATATGAATCCATTTATGGCTTTTGCACATGAGCTTCTCACTCTGAAGCATGAAGGATGGCAATGGAGTTAAGACAAATGCGATTCCCTCAACATCGCCACCTTGAGAACAGCGTCACAGAGGAGCCCCAGTGGTTTCCTACTGGAAGGGGTAGAGGACAGCAAAGAGAGGGCACAAGTAAACTGAGCCCCTCCCTTTGTCAGACTCTGCATATGACAGTTACGATGTAACTGTGTATGGTGAGGGGTGCAGGGTGAGCGGTCAGCAGCCCAGAAGGGGGGAGCTTTTGTCTGGGGAGGAAGCCCAGGCAAGGGACCATAGGCAGTGACCTCTCTTCTAAGGATAGACCTCAACAGAGCTTGGAACCCTGGTAACCATATTCTAAATGAGGCTCGAACCAGCTCACTTGGCTGGAAAAGCTTGCTAGAACAAGACGTTAATTTGTCAAATCCCCTGTCACAAGGCTGTGTCTTCAGGAAAGCCCGCAAAGACAGCCTCTTTAGACATTACAGATGCTGGGTAAAAAACTCACCCCCAAATCCTTTGATTTGCCCCAGGGAGACCCAAAGGAAACATAAAGAAGCCCAGGGTGGTCCACTTCAGACCAGGCCACCACTCCGATCTCACCTGGGCATCTCTGTGCCCTTCCCAGTAAATGTGGAGTGGGAGGCTTTCCCACAGGGAGCGTCTGCCCTGAAAAAGAGCAGGCTGAGGATGTGTCAGAAGCCTGGTGGGCTGGATATGTTCACACCACAGGTCAAGGTTGGCTGGGTGGATGTGAAGTGAGGGGCAGTGCCCTCTGACTGAAGTTTACCCTGAGCCCTGGAGGAGAAATCCGTGTCCCCAGGTGGGGTAGACACAGTGCTGGGACTGATCTGGGGGCTGAAGGTCAAATGAACAAAAGAAGCAGTGAAGATAGCCCTGCAGGGCTCTGATGCCTGCAGACGGGCTAATGGTGATTCTCACTGCAGAGCTCCGCTCAGGACTTCCTCCGGGAAATGGTCAGTGCGGATATCACTCCATCCTCCTAGTGAACTGCACGTGGGCCACACAACCCACAAGGGCCAGTGAAGGCCTGGGCTGATTGACTGTGGTGGCTACTAAGAGGTCTGCAGAAACAGGGCCATGTATAGCTGGGGATGACCTGGGACTACCCAGACAGCCTCCCAGGTTCCTGTCCCTGGTTGATGGGCACTTCAGCCTGGGCAGTCTTGACCTGGAGCACTCTGTCAACATCCTTGGACTTGGCTTGAGAACCTGGAGCCCTCATTAGAGGTAAAAGTCAGCCATGAGAAGGCAGTGGGGGTCGGGTGGGGGGCATTACATGGAGAGCATGTGGGGAGGAGCCAGGGCTGGACACACAGAATGGAAACCTGGAGGCTGACATTGGGCCAGGAACAAAGTCTGCCTTCAGACCACCCATCTGGTGGGCTGGAAGCAGGGAAGATGTCCTGTAGTATGTCCTGGACTGCGGCTTTTCTGGAAGGCTCTGGCTGTTCTCTGTCTCTGGAGGGCACATAGAAAGGCAGGCACATGACTGATCTTTTCTCCTCTTCCAGTTCTAGCACAAGCCCAGGAAGCAGAGCTGGCTCCAGCTTTGGCGCCTGCACATCCTCAGGAGCCAGCTCCAGGTGCTACAACCAGTGCAGAAGTAAAGCCTGCTCCCAAACTGGACAACTGTCCACCTTCAGCAGCCGCTCCAGAACTGCAGGCAACACCAGCATCCATTCCATCAGCAGGTCTGGAGCAAGAGGCAGTATGTGGAGTAATGGACTGTTGCAGGAACCCAGGACCCAGCACTCCTACAGAGAAAATAGATCATCAGCCGCACCCTCAGTGGCTCTTGCATGGTGCCCTGACATCTCACAGGAACCACCACCCTTGCCAGGTGAACCGTCACCTGTATCTGTGCTGGATACTGTGGGACACCAGGTGATGGCCCAGGGTCCAGCACCCACTCTGTGAGAACCATCTTCTGGACCAGCAATGGTGTCTGCAAAAGACAAGGAGCTAGAACATGACTCAGCACCCATTCTGGGGAACCATCACCTGCACCTGCACCCAAGAGCTGGCGAATTAACTACCCCTCTTGCAGGTAGAACCATCACCTGCGCCTACACTGGGTTTTGCAGGAGACCAGGAACTGGCACATTACCCATCACCCCTGAAAGAAGGGCTGGTTTTAGAAAATTCCTCAGTGCCAGCTATACAGCCTCTGGTTTCACCTGCTCTCCCACCGGAACTTCCTTCCCCATTCCTTTCTGCGCTTTGTTTTTGATGTTATTTATAGTTTGTATTTTAAGTATGGCATATTTTAATTTAGTTCAAGTTGTAAATTACATATCATGAACTGTTTTTGTTTTAAATCGTGCAAGTCCTGAGCGTTACGTACGTGCACTCTCGAGGCTGAACAAACATTCCCGTGGGCTGTTTGCAGAGCATTTTCTCTCCCCAGAGGGAAACCCTTGGAGAAAAGTGCCCACTCTCCACTCCCCACTGCCCCTCCCCAGCCCTGGGCAGCCTCTAGTCTGCTTCCTGTCTCGGTTCCTTGACCTACTCTGGATGTTTCCTAAAAGTGGAATCTTACCACAGTTATTTGCCTTTTTCTGGCTGCTCACATATTCAAAAAGGAACTGCTTAATTTTTCTGTTTTTATTTGAACTAGCATTTTTTGTTATTTTGATGGGAAATTCCAAATGAATTGAAGATTAGATATAGAAATGGAAGCCCTTTCAGTTAGTATGTGCGTAACCTCCGTGATTAGTGTGACCCCAGAACCAGGAGCCAGTGAGGAAATGGCTGGTTCTTCCTGTGCCCAAAGCAAAAACAAGAAAAATGCAGAAAGTTGGAAAGAAAAACCATTACCTGGAAAGCATTCCTTACAACCCAAGGCCAAGAAAGCTTTAATATCCCTGTGATGCAGAAAAGTCTCGACAGTCAGTGTTTTAAAAACAGGCAAAGAGCAAACACATGCACTTCCAGTGAGGGGCAATGCATGTGCCAGTACATGAAGAGGTGTATGTTCTACCTCTTCAGCGGGGACATACAAGCCACAAACATTGTGGAGAGAGCACTGTCGTAATCGGACTGACAGGCTTCGAGCCAGGAAGCAGTCAGCCCTGGGGACAGAGTGAAAAAGCAAAAGCCCCAGCAGATCCGCTAGAGAGAAGTGGGACAGGCCCGAGCTCTGGGGGAACGGTGTGCAGAGCCCTTCAACCTTGCCCAGGTGCTCACCTGCCTTCACCTGGCAGTGGTCGTCTCAGGAGGTTACCCCACAGAAACACTTGCACAGTTTTTTAACGATGTGTTTTCAAGACCCATCAGAGCCCCGATGAAATAGCCCAGAATTGGAAGAAACAATAATGTTCATGTGGAGAGGTTGGGATTTTATTCATCCTGGTTCACAAGGAGATGTGAAGCTGAGCAGCTGTTAAAAGTGGGTGTAGGGGACTCTATGTGCCACATATAAAGATCTCAGTGGTTTTCTTGAGTGAGACATGTGGACCCACTGTCTGCATTCAGAATCCTACCTGTTAGACTACATACATGTGATTTCAACAGGCAGACACGCATACGTATAAATTCATGACAGAGACAGAAAAAGACAATGAGAAGCAGAGCCTGAGAGACACCCACCACACCACTCACAATAGTCACCTCTGAGGGCGACACTTGCAAATGCACGCTCCCTTAGGTGGTGGTGAAATTTTTTATAAGGTGTATTACTTGTATAATTCTAAAAACATTAAAATCACGTTAGTGTTTTCCCTTTATCACTTACTTATGGAGTAAAGACAATTACTTAGTTTTCAGTTTTGAAGGTGATAATTACAAGGACTATAAGGGTTTATTACAGTAAAATCATTAATTCTAGAGGAATTGAGAACAAAGGTAGAGTGGTGGCGGCCGGAGCAGACTCGGAATGGACAGAGGAAGAGCTTTTCCTAGATGTCCGGGCGGGAAACCAGGAAAGCCAGTACCTGGAGGGGACAAGAGTGGAATGAACTGTTAGGTGCTTCTGGCAGAATCGGGATGTCTTCTTCCAGGAGCCAGGTGTCCGATGTAGACAAGGTTTTTGGGTTCTTCAGTGAACCCCCCACCAAAAAGCCCAGGATGCTGCTTCCAAGCTTAAAAAGTAAAGGCAGGGGAACTTGTGCTGGGGATTGGATCCTGCGTTTGTGCTGCAGTTGCACCTCGGGTTCCAGCCCTGAGATCCTGGAAGGGGTTAGTTCAGGCCTTGCTGGATGCCGGCATTGATTTTGCTCTTCTAGAAGATGAAGAGAGCAGAACATTTCAGAAACGTATCCATAGAGACAAGAATTGCATTCATGGTGTCCGTGGCCTTATTCAAAAGCTCTCCCCTCACACTGGTAGTGCTCGAACCATGTTTTTCAAGGACCGTTTGTGTGCAGGACTCCATGACTTGGAGTCAAAGATGGAAGACTCTGGAAAACAGTCACTTCAGTCAGTTCTCCACCAGATGGAAAATGGAGCCCTGGTGGTGTCCACAAACTTCGACAGTCTCCTGCAGCTGTGTACAGCAGATCAGGGAAAACAGCTTGGATTCCTTGACCTTACTGATGAAGAACAAGGCCCTAGAGTGGCTGAGTGGGTTTGAGAGAAGCAGAGACTGGGTGTGTTACACATCCACGGCATCTGCACCAACCCTTTTGGCATGTCTTTCATCCAGCAAGGCATCAGATGTGCTCAGGAACCCTCAAGTTATGAGAGGGATTCAGACACTCTGGAAACAAATCACTTCTTTTCCTGGGCTGTGGCTGGACTGTGGATGACGTCACTTTCCAGGCCCCTTTCTGAAGGCCATCAAGCATGAATGTGACTTAGACACTTCATGCTGGTTCAGAGAGGAGATGTAGATGAGTTCAAGAAGCTCCGAGTAGACATGGGCGACAAAGGGATTTTCTTTGTCCCCTCTGGAAATGAATATGCTGACCTTCCAGAATATTTCAAGTGACCAGCCAGTGAGATCTCCACGAGGCATGGTTGGTCAGCAGGGGTGGTGACGGAAGGTCAGCGAAATGGCTTGTGTGCAGCACAGCGAAAGGAGGGACCACGGTACTCAAGAGTGCTACAGAAATCCCCACCGTTAGACCGAGCTGTAGGGTCCTACCATGGACAGTGTTTGCCTGTCAGTTTGTAACAACCCAACACAACTCTTAGGAAGAACCAAAACCCAGCAGTTGAAGGCTGGAGCTACATAGAGTTGGGGGGTGGGGATGTTCCAATTTAATTCTTCGTGCCAGGTGGTTCTTGGTCTTACGTGGCCCGCTCCAGTTCACGAGAATACCCACATGACGACAGGACCCAGATGCAGCTCCCCACCCCCAGGCTGGACATGCAGTTTCAGCAGCTGAGGAAGCTGCTTCTCTGCATGAAGGACTTGGGATGCAGATGCCATGGAACTACCGTGGCCCTTGTTACAATTGTGTCCTCTGTACTCGGTTTTCCACCTGATGGCTTTTTAAAAACAAGACTTGAAGTTCTAGTTTTCTAGATCTTTTACAGTAGACGGTATTTTACATACATGAGCTGTATTAAAAGCTTGTTTTAAAAAAGAATAAACAACAAAGTACTTTCCCTCAGGAGGAGCTCCCTCAGTGTGGTGTGCAGTGCTCCAGTCCCTCCCCTCGGTCAGCACTGTCAGGGCCCCTGTTTCTGTGCACACGCGTGCTTGCGTGGCTGGTCCTGTGTGTTCAAGTATGTGACTGTGTAAAATCACACAGCTTGATCTGACCATTTTAGCATTTTTTCCCCTACAATTGCAGATGCAATCAAGCATCAGGGATACCTGTATGCATTCTGGAATCACTCACTGGCTGAATTTTTTTTTAAAGAGTTATGTTTTGTTTATATAGCACCATGTTCCGGGTTCTGAGGTGGGCATGAGGGTGTGGTGAAACAAAATGTGGTCACGTATGTAACGCCACGGCCAGCGGGTCTCTGGGAAAGTGTTATGAATCCAGAGTTCAAAGCAGGGTGATCTGGTGTCAGCCAGCACAGCCTCACTGGTGCCTGGAGTGAGGGGTTGGCCCCTCCTTAATAACTTCCTCCCTTGTGTCTATGTTTTTGTTTGTGTCTTAGAGAGTGTTGGTTATGATGAAATCTGTTGTGCTGGGTAACAGGATTTCAGGTAGGGCCAATGGGGGAGATTTCCCAGGAACAGTCAGAATATACCATCGGTGGGTTTGAAAAATTTATGCCCTGCCAAGCAATGAAAATTGAAGGTACTGTGAAAGTTTTAAATCTACTTTGATTCGTGATGAATAATTGTCAGTTTTTCAATTTCCCTATGTAAGGGAAAACTTTACAAAGACCCTTAGTATCAATTCCTCCTAGCTCCTCTCCTCCATCTGTCTTCCACCCAGCACAATGGCCCAGCAGAGGCTCAGCCCATACTTGGTCAGCACCTCTGTATGCTCTAGTGCTGTGTTCACACCTATCAAGCTTCCCTGAGTCATTCACGATGAGCAACAACGAAGGTTCCGGCAGCTGTTCTGTGTTCCCCTAGCTGCATCTGAGAACCTGTTAAAGGCACCCTCTGAAGTCTAAACATCTGCTGTTTAAGAAATGCCCCCTTTATGTTATATAGAAATGTTGCTTTCTTTGTCTCTTTCCTTTTTAATCAAATTCAGATGTGAGTATCTGACAACATATAGCGTACATGATGTAAAAGGGCCCTTAATGTGGTGGGTTACTGTAGACTGTGGGTCTTTTACCAGCTGACATCTCATAGAAGGCAATTTTTTGAAGGGCTCTTTCCTGAAGACCAACTTTCCACAGTGGACTGAGAATTTGTAATTCACAGTACTTGAGAGATACACGCTCCGTGAAATGCTCCTTCTGTGTTACAGTTATCCCTACACTGCCTTTTGTGATCTTTGACCTTTGACTCAACCCCTGTTCTGTATCTGTCTTTTTGAACTCCTTACAAGTGAAAAAAGACCTGTGCAAAATTGCACAGCTTGATTTAACTCTCATAGTGTTTTCTACAATTGCAGATGCCTCAAGTATCAGGAATACTGGTAAGTGTTCTGGAGTCACTCACTGGCTCAGAAAACAAATTGCCTTTTATCTATAGGCCGTCCTAATTCTGGGTCCCAAAATGTGCCTGTGGATGTGGTTGGAGAAAATGCTCCCACATGTAGGTCTATGATGAACAAGTGCCCAGAGAACTTCTATGAATCTAGAGGGAAGAGCAGGTGATCTGTTCTCAGCCAGCACAGTCTCACTGGTGCCCAGAGGAAGGAGTGAGCCCCTGTCACTAATATTCTAACCGTGATATAGCTGTTTCTTTTTTCAATTTTTTTTTAATTTTATTTATTTATTTTTAGAGAGGGGGGAAGAGAGGGAGAAAGAAAGGGAGAGAAACATCAATGTGTGGTTGCCTCTCACACGCCTCCTACTGTGGACCTGGCCTGCAGCCAAGGCCTGTGCCCTAGACTGGGAATCGAACCAGCGACTCTTTGGCTCGTAGGCTCGTGCTCAATCCACTGAGCCACACCAGCCAGGGCATGATATAACTGTTTCTACAGAGTAGATTCTAAAGAGTATTAGTGATGATGAAATCTGTTCTTTTGGGTACCAACATTTCAGGTAAAACCATGGGGTAGGATTCTCATCAGTAGTCAGAATATACTGGCAGTGTGCTTAAAAAATTATGTCCTGCCAAGCAACACGGTACACCAAATCTATGTTTGAATTCCAATTTTAATTTTACTCAATGAATAATTGCTTTTAAATTCCTCGTATGTAAGAGAAAACTATACAAACTCTGCTTTCTTTCTTCCTGCTCCTCTCCTTGTTGTCGTCCACCCAGGGAGAGGGCCCGACAGCACAGTCCATCCTTGTTAACCTGCTTTACACACTCTAGCACTCTGTCCAAAGCAGGAGCGGCTTCCCTGAGATTTCACAGTCAGCAACCACCAAGGGCCCGACAGTTATCTGTGTCCACCTCGCTTTGAGAGCCTGCTAAATACACCTTCTGAACTCAAAACATTGTGGCTCAAGTAAGGTCCCCAGTTATTGATGTCATATAGAAATGCCATTTTAGTGGTTTCTTTCCTTCTTAATTAAATTCAGATCTAAAAATCTAATAATGTACAATTTGCAAGACATATACAATGCCCTTGATGCTTTAGGTTAATGTTGACCTTGTGTCTTTTATCATTTGATATCTGATGAAGGGGACCTTTTGAAATGACAACGTCCATTATAAACTGGATGGTGAAGTCTCTCCCTTACAATTTCCCACCTGGAATTGAGTATTTTGTAACTGGCTTCCCAATGAACATGATAGATACATGCTCCAGAAAATGCTCCTGCCTTCCAACAGGTGTCGTCTATACTTGTTTTGGGGTCTTTGACCTTTGATTCAAAACTTGTTTTAAATTTGTTTTTTTTTTTAATTCACCAAAAATTAAAGCAGACCTGTGTAAAATTGCACAACTTGACCTGTCACTCACGGTGTTTTAATTTTTTAAATAAATGCAGGTGCCTGAAGCATTAGGGATGCCTGCAGGAACTGTGGAATAACTCACTGGCTGAATTTTAAAAAAGTCAGCTGTGCTATGAAAGCAGAACAAAGAGAAGGGTGATCGGGTGTCAGCAGCACGGCCCACTGATCTCTGGATAAAGGAGGAGGCCATTCTCCCTCATGACTCTCTCCCTGATGTCTGCGTTTGGAAAGAGTCGAGTTTGGAGAGGGTTAGGAATGATGAAATCCGTTCTGCTAGATATCCATTCAGCATTGCAAGGAGGACCAGTTTGGGGAGCTTCCCAGGAGCAGTCAGAATACAGCAGCGATGGGTTTATTAAATGTGTGTTCTGTCACTCAACACAGGGTGCCCAACCCATGGTTGAATTGAAGGCACTGTAAAAATTCAAATACTAATTTGAATAACTGTAGGTTGCTCAATATCCAACATGCACAAGAAAGCTGTACAAAGACCCTTCGTATTCTTTCTTTTTGGCTTCTCCCATTTGCCCTCTGTCTTCCACCCTACTCAGTAGGATCGCCCAAGAGGGGCGCAGTCCATACTTGTTAACTAACCACCCCCACACCCTCTGGCCCCCTCTTCCGCACCTGTCAAAGCTCCATGGGTCATTCGTGGTCAGCAAGCACCAAGGGACTGAGATTGTTCTGTGTCCCTCTGGCTCCATCTGAGAATTGTTAAAGGTGCCTTCTGAAGTCAAAACATCTGCTGCTCAAGCAATGATTC
>VMDR010028878.1:0-12971 GCA_007922815.1 Macrotus californicus | reverse complement strand
TGCTGTCTTTCTCTCACTGGCTTATTTCACTAAGCATAATACTCTCCAGGTCCATCTGTGTTGTCCTAAAAGGTAAGAGTTCCTTCTTTTTTACAGCCAAGTAGCATTCCATTGTGTAAATGTACCACGGCTTTTTTATCCACTTGTCTACTGATGGGCACTTGGGGTGTGTCCAAATCTTGGCTGTTGTAAGCAGCGCTGCAATAAACATAGGGATGCACACATTCTTTCGAATTAGTGTTTCGAGTTTCTTCGGTTATATTCCCAGAAGTGGAATCGCTGGGTCATACAGCAGTTCAATTTTAATTTTTCTGAGGAAACTCCACACTGTTTTGCACAGTGGCTGCACTGGTCTGCACTCCCACCAACAGTGCACTAGGGTTCCCTTTTCTCTACATCTTCAGCAGTACTATTGTTTTATTGGTAATAACTCTTCTGTCAGGTGTGAGGTGGTATCTCCTTGTGGTTTTAATTTGCATCTCTCCAGTGATTAGTGACATTCAGCGTATTTTCATATGTCTATTGGCAATTTGTATGTCCTCTTTGGAGAAGTGTCTATTTATCATATTTTGCCACATAATGTGCTCCTGTGTATAATGTGCACCCAGGATTTTGGGTCAAATTTTCAGAAAAAAATCTTTTGTTTTAATTTTTTAATCCAATTTTGTATTTATTTAAATTTAGAGACAAAATCATTTATCATATTTCAGGGTATCATTTTGCATATGGATATCGTTACTGCTTTCTAGAGCTACACTTTTAAAACATAAACACAAACAAAATAATTAAAAATATTTATATAGATACGGAATTAGTACTACCCATGTATAATGCACATCCTTATTTTCCTCTCAAAAATTTGGGCAAAAAAATACACATAATACACAGCAAAACACAGGAGGTTCTTTGTATAGTTTTTTAAGTTATATTTTATTGATTATGCTACTGCAGTTGTCCTGATATTTCCCCCTTTGCCCACCTCCACCTAGCACTCCCCCACTCCTTCAGGCAACCGGCCCACTTTGTACATGTCCGTAGGTCTCAAGTATTAAGTTCTTTAGCTACTCCATTTCCTATACTGTACTATACATCCCCAAGGCTATTCTGTAACTACTTATTTGTACTCCTTTTTTTAAAATCAACAATTTTTTTTAAGATTTTATTTATTTTTAGAAAAAGGGGAGGAGAGGGAGAGAAAAATCAATGTGTGGTTGTCTGTCAAACTCCCCCTACTGGGGACCTAGCCTGCAATTCAGGCATATGCCCTGACTGGGAACCAAACTGGCAACCCTTCAGTTCGAAGCCTGGCACTCAATGCGCTGAGCCACACCAGCCAAGGCCCTGTTTGTACTTCTTAACCCCCTCCCCTCCTTACCCACTCTCCCGAGCCCCTCCCACCTGGCAACCATCAAAACCTCCATTTCCATGATTCTGTCTCTGTTCTTCTTGTTTGCTTAGTTTGTTTTTGAGATTCAATTGTTGATAGATATATTTGTTTATTTGTTTGTCATTTTACTGTTCACAGTTTTGATCTTCTTTTTCTTAAATAAGTCCCTTTAACATTTCATATAATAAGGGCTTGGTGATAATGAACTCCTTTAACTTGACCTTATCTGGGAAGCTCTTTATCTGCCCTTCCATTCTAAATGATAGCTTTGCTGGGTAGAATAATCTTGGCAGTAAGTCCCTGCTTTTCATGACTTTGAATATTTCTTGCCAAACCCTTCTAGCCTGCAAAGTTTCTCTTGAGAAATCAGCTGACAGTCTTATGGGAGTCCCACTGTACGTGACTAACTTTTTTCTCTTGCTGCTTTTAAGACTCTCTCTTTATCTTCAACTTTTTGCATTTTAATTCTGATGTGTCTTGGAGTGGGCTTCTTTGCATCCATCTTGTTTGGGACTCTCTGGACTTCCATGTCTATTTCGTTAGCCCAATTAGGGAAGTTTTCTTTCACTATTTTTTCAAATAGATTTCTAACTCCTTGGTCTTTCTCTTTTCCTTCTGGTACCCCTATGCTGCAAATACTAAATCTCTTGAAGTTGTCCCAGAGGCTGTTTTTACTATCCTCATTTTTTTGGATTCTTTTTTCTTCTTCTTGTTCTGATTGGTTGTTTTTGCTTTTGTTTATGTTCCAGATCATTGCTTTCATTCTCAGCTTCATCCACTCTACTGCTGTTTCCTTGTAAATTGTTCTTTCAATTAATGTATCCTTCATTTCTGACTGGATCTTTTTTATGCTATTGAGGTCCTAAGTTCCTTGAGCATCCTTATAACCAGTGTTTTGAACTCTGCATCTGATAGATTGCTTACCTCCATTTCTTTTAGCTCTTTTTCTGGAGTTTTGATCTGTTCTTTCATTTGGGCCATGTTTCTTTGTCTTCTCATTCAGGCAGCCTCCCTGTGTTTGTTTCTACATATTAAGGAGAGCTGCTTTGACTCCATGTCTTCATAGCATGGCTTAAGGTACTAGGTATCCTGTAGAGTTCAGGGGCACAGCCTCCCCTATCACCCAAGCTGGGTACTTGAGGAGCACCCTTCTCATGGGCTGACTACACCCTCCTGTTGTAGTTGAGCCTTGGTTGTTGTTGGCAGGTCAATGGGAGGGATTTTCCCAGGCCAGTCAGCTGCAGGGACTGGTTGTGACCACTGACCATGCCTCTGACCCCCATGTAGGATCAGCTGTGCATGGGCAGGGTTGTGGTCTGTAGCTGTCCACTGGGTGTGCTGGCCCTGGGGTTTCCCAAGTAGTACAGGTGAAGGTCAGCCTCCACCTGTGTTTTGCCTGTGGCACTCTACCTGAGCTATACAGCAATCTGAGATGGCTGCTACTTTTGCTGGGCTTGGAGATTCCCAGGTGAAGCCAAGCTGTGAATCTGAACTGTCTGCTGCTAGTGCGGGACCTGGGGCTCACTGAAGCCAGCTGTTGCTTGTTTGAGAGGATTTAGGAAGTCTTGAAGCAGGAGCCAAGACCAGCCACTCATATAGAAAAGCAGCTTGGCCGGGACCAACGTTCTGTGGGGCAGAGTCTCTGGTGGATCTCCAAGGCAGGTCAAACAGTGTTAGCCAGGTTGACAGAGTCTCACATATGGCACTAGCCTGCTGGCTCTGTGGCTCTGTGTGGGGAGGGTTTAGACAAGGGACCATGGCCTTTGCTTACCTCGATGCCAAATACTTCAATTTTTCCCTGTATACCACAGGTACCACAAGCTGCTACCCCAGTGCTGGAGCTCAGAGGGAGTGAGTCTGATTAAGTGAGTCCATGTGTGGGTTCTGTAAGAGAAACTGCTTGGGGCTCCAGCGGTTTCTTCCAACAACTCAATCCCTGCTGGTTTTTGCAGCCAGAAGTTATGGGAACTTATCTTCCTGACACTGGAACCCTGGGCAAGGGGGGCTGGTGGGGAACTGGGACTCCTCACTCCCAAGATATCCCTCCTGAATTTTTATCTACCACATGTGGTTGCGGGACTAGCCCGTTCTGTGTCTGTGCCCCTCCTACCAGTCTGGATAGATGTGGTATCTCTAATTCTATAGTTGTCAGACTTCCATTCAACTAGACTTCATAGTTCTCAAACTTCCATTCAATTCAATTTCACAGTTGTCAGACTTCCATTCCACTTGATTTCTGACAGTTCTGAGTGATGGTTGTTCTATATTTCAATTGTAATTGTGGCATGGCTGTGTAGAGAGGTGAGCCATGTCTGCCTACGCTGCCATCTTGACCAGAAGTCTGGTCCTTTGCATATTTTTTAATTGGACTGTTTGTTGTATGGTGTTCAGTTGTTTGAGCTCTTTATAAATTTTGGGTATTAACCCCTTATCAGATGTATCACTGGCAAATATGTTTTCTCATTCAGTGGGTTGTCTTTTCCATTCTGCTGACGGTTTCTTTTGCTGTGTGAAAATTTTTATTTGATATAGCTCCATTTGCTTATTTTTCTTGTGTTTCCCTTGCCAGAGGAGATATAACAGACAAAAATATTGCTAAGAGAAATATCTGGGAGTTTATACCTATGTTTTCTTCTAGGATTTCTATGGTATCAGGTTTTACATTTAAGTCTCTAATCCATTTTGAGTTTATTCTTATACATGGTGTATTAAGGTGATTTAGTTTCACTTTTTCTCATGTGTCTGTCCAATTTTCAAAATACCATTTATTGAATAGACTGGTTTTACCCTATTGTATGTTCTCGCTTCCCGTGTCAAACATTAACTGACTATACAGACAAGGGTTTACCTCTGTGCTCTCTTCTGTTCCATTGATCTACACATCTGTTTTTATGCCAGTGCCACGCTTTGTTTGCTACAGTTTTGACTACTGTAGTCTTGTGGTGTAGTTTGATGCCAGGGAGCATGATCCCTCCAACTCTGTTCTTCTTTCTCAAGGTTGCTGTGTCTATTCACAGTCTTTTGTGGTTCCATATAAATTTTTGGATTATTTGTTCTAGTTCTCTGACATATATACCATTGGTATTTTGACTGAAATTGAGTTGAATCTATAGATTGCTTTGGGTGTATGGACACTATAATGATGTTAATTTGTCTCTACTTATGCCTCCACTTATTTGTATCTTCTATAATTTCTTTCTTCAGTGTCATAGTTTTCCGAGTACAGGTCTTTTATACCCTTAGTTAAATTTACTCCTAAGGTTGTGTTTTTCCACTGCTTTCTTGGTTCCTCCTTCTGACAGTTCATTATGGGTGTGTAAGAACGCAACTGAATCCCTGGCTGGTGTGGCTCACGGGACTGAGCGCTGGCCTGCAAACCAAAAGAATGCAATTGATTTCTGGATAATTGATCAGTTTCAGTAGTTGGGTTGGGTTGTGTTTTTTTTCCGGGGAGTCGTTTTGGTGTAATCCTTAGAGTTCTCTATGAACAGTGTCCTGTCATGGACTATTCTTCTGATATTGGTTCAGGATAGATTAAATTTTATAGGTGATTAAGAAATCTGTGGTTTTAAGTTTATTCTAAGCTAGGCTTTTATCTACAAAATCTATCTGGACTAAGCTGAACGTATGTCCCCTAAGAGCAGCTATGTATATTTAAATTCAAACCTGCTTGAGAACTTTTTCCTCCAACTCAAAGGCTAAGTGAGTCAGTTTCTCATACTGCCGACCAATATTGACAGGAGAAATTTTTTCTCATCCACCCTTTCTCAGGAGTCCTGGATTTACGCAAGCACCTCAGTTTCAACCTTCTACCCTATTTAGGGCCAAGATCTATCTGCTATCCACACGTCACCATTGAAATCCAAGCTCCTTGGTAACCAAAAATAATAACCCCTCAGAACAATTCTAGTATGGTGTCCTTGTTGACAGATGCTCAGTGTTAGAAGGCAGAAAAAACACAAATATCTGCTCTGTCACAGTTATCAGCCAAATCAATTCTGAGATCAATGTGATAATAGACCAGATTCAGCTTACCCTCACAGCAGTTACACAGTCAGAATTACTGCTTTCGAACTTTTATCAACTTGGAGGAAGACCTAAATTACTCTCATCCCTCAATTCAATGAAAACTATCATTGGTCCAAGCAAAGGTCTGCTATTATTTTTTTTTCATTCATGTCCAATATCCATTCTGCCTTCAATACACAGCCACTCTGATGTCTTTAATATTAATGTTCCTGAATATATATTATCTTAGAAACATAATTTGTATATACATGTTATTTATATAAATGTATATCTCATTCTGTCCCTTACTACACACACATACACACACACACATATATACACATGTACATATATACACACACATTAAAAGACAAAGAACCTAAGAGGTTAACATACACACACACACACATACATATATCTCCCTGGTCCTATGAATATTTCTAGATCACTGATTTTGACTTTCACATAGAGTTCCATGGTCTGCATCCACTGTATTTTACTTTTCTAATCTCTCTAGTAATAAGCACTTTGATTGCCCTCAATTCCTGTTCTGTAGTGAATATCCTTATGTACGTCCTCATGTAAACCAATGGAAATTTTTCTCTGGGGAATATATTCAGAAGTGGTATCACTGGGACCAACTATGTCATCTATGCTCCTGTTAGCCCAAACCCTTACAAGTAATACATATCATTTAATTTTCTAGTTTTTAGCACTTTGATGTATGGAATGTAGTATTCATCATCTTTGAAATTTACGTTTTTCTGTTTACTAGTGAGATTGAGGATCTTGTGCTGCACCTGTTAACCACTTAGGTTTCCTTGTCTTTTAATTCCCTATCCAAAGACTCTGCTCCCTCCCTACAGTCTCTACCTTTTCCTTACTAATTTGCAAGCTTCCTTTTTTAGTTCTATGTCTCAACCTTTGATATTTTCAGAGGTACTGAAAATATTTTCTCCCAACCAGTCACCTATTTGTTACTTTTTTCAATGGCGTTTCTTTCTTGAATAGAAATACTTAAATTTGAGGGAGTCACTGAAGTTACCCTACCTAAGATGTGACACGTTTGTTGATTCACTACAGCTCCCCCTTCACACTGAGGCCTTTAATCAATCTGGAGTTCACTGTTTTATCTGGTATCAGGTGCGTGGCCAGCTTCATTCTCTGTAGACTATACAGTTTTCTCACATTTGCTCAGTTCTCACTAGCTTACCACCCCCTTCCCTGGCCTTTCCGCCCATTCTCATGCCAGTGCCGCACTGTCCTGCAGTGCAGTGTCTTGTTGGGTTTGGTGTATCACGCTGTGGCATATTGTCAGAACTAACACAGCAGGTTTCTCATTTTTCTTTTTCTTCACTTCCATGTTATTTGTCCATGTAATTTTTAAAATTTTTAACTGTAAGAAAAACATAACATAAAATTTGCCATCTTAACCATCTGTAAGTGCACAGTTCAGTGGTGTTCAGTTCACTCACGCTGTTGTGCAACCAATCTCCAGACCTCTTTTCATCCTGCAAAACTGAAACTCTGAACCTTTGAACAGCCCACTCTCCCCTCTCCAACCCAAAGCAACCACAGTCCTACTTCTATCTCTGTGAATCTGACTTTTCTCGGTATCTCATATGAGTGGAAGCATACATCTTTTTGTGACTTACCCATGTAAATTTTAAAATATAAAATGAATTCTGAAAAAATTGGGTATTTTCACTGGAATTTCAAAAAAAAGTAAGAATGAAAGAAATATAATTAAAGAGAAGTAATGTTCTTACAGTATTAAATTACACCAACTATCAATATGGTATATCTCTCAATTTGTTTCTCTTTATATCCTTTTGTACAGTCTTGGAATCTTTGCATTTTCTACTTTTGGAACAATGTAAATTTAAAAAAATGATTATCAGTTTTTTGATGTTTCATAAACTTCTCCTGGAAATCCATCTGGGCCTTCAGATTTGAGAGGGAGTTAAAACTGAGTGAGGCCGATTACCATTTTAAAATCTATGATTGTTGTTCATGTTTTCTATTATTTCTTGAACCTACTTTGTCATATTTTCCATGTGTTTATTTCTCCTAACTTTATAGCTATTAGGAAATAATTATTTATAATTGCCTTTTATTATTTTTAAATTCTAGTACTAGTAGTTATTTCTCCTTTATGATTCTGTAAGACATGTTCCTATCTGACGAACCTTTTAAAATAACTCAACTTCCAGCCAAGATGGAGGCATAGGTAGACACATTGTGCCTCCTCGCACAACCAAAAGAAGGACAACAAATTTAAAAACAAAAAACAACCAGAACTGACAGAAAATCGAACTGTATGGAAGTGCGACAACCACGGAGTTAAAGAAGAAACATTCATCCAGACCAGTAGGAGGGGTGGAGACAGGCAGCCAGGCAGAGAGGCCTCCTGGCAAGGCGGCGGCTGGCGGACTGGGCGAGGTGGCGGACTGTAGACTAGGTGGTCCCACATTTGTGTGCAGATAACCCAGGAGGAACACCTGGAGAGACAGACCACGCCACCCAGGGTCCCAGTGTGGAGAAATAACGGCTCAAACCTCTGATTGAAAACACCTGTGGGGGTTGAGGTGGAAGCAGGAGAAACTCCCAGCCTCACATGGGAGTTCACTGGAGAGACCCACAGGCTCCTAGAACGTATACAAACCCACCCACCCGAGAATCAGCACCAGAAGGGCCCAATTTGATTGTGGGTAATGGGGAAAGTGACTGAAAACCAGCAGAGAACAGAGCAAGTGGCACTGTTCCCTCTCAGGCCTCTCCCCTACATACAGCATCACAATGCACAATGTGGACTGCCCCATCCTGGTGAACAGCTAAGGCTTCAACCCTTACAACATAACAGGCACTCCGAGACAAAAAAAATACAGCCCTAATGAAAGAACAGATCAAACACCCAGAAAAAAATACAACGAAGCAATGAAGAGATAGCCAACCTATCAGATGCAGAGTTCAAAACACTGGTAATCAGGATGCTCACAGAAATGGTGGAGTATGGTCACAAAATAGAGGAAGAAGTGAAAGGCTATGCAAAGTGAAATAAAGGAAAATGTACAGGGAATCAGTGAAGAGAAGGAAACTGGGACTCAAATTGACGGTTTGGAGCAGAAGGAAGAAAAACAATCCACCAGAACAGAATAAAGAAACAAGAATTCAAAAAAATGAGGAGAGACTTACTTAGGAACCTCTGGGACAACTTTAAACATTCCAACACCTGAATCATAGGGGTGCCAGAAGGAGAAGAGGAAGAGCAAGAAGTTGAAAAGTTATTTGAAAACATAATGAAGGAGAACTTCCCCAATCTGGTGAAGGAAATAGACTTCCAGGGAGTCCAGGAAGCTCAGAGAGTTCCAAAGAAGTTGGACCCAAAGAGGAACACACCAAGGCATTCACAATTAAGTTACCCAAGATTAAAGATAAAGAGAGAATCATAAAAGAAGCAAGGGGAAAGGAGAGAGTTACCTATAAAGGAGTTCCCATAAGGCTACCAGCTGATTTCTCAAAAGAAACCTTGCAGACAAAAAGGGGCTGGAAAGAAGTATTTGAAGTCATGAAAAGCCAGGACCTACGTCCAAGATTACTCTATCCAGCAAAGCTATCATTTATAATAGAAGGGTAGAAAAAGTGCTTCCTAGATAAAGTCAAGTTAAAGGAGTTCATCATCATCAAGCCCTTATATGAAATGTTAAAGGAACTTATCTAAGAAAAAGAAGAGGATCAAAACTATGAACAGTAAAATGACAACAAATTCACAACTGTCAACAACTGAACCTAAAAAAAACAAACTAAGCAAACAACTAGAACAGGGATAGAATCAGAGAAATGGATATCACACTGGGAGTTATAAGTGGGGGGAGGGGGTTTGGGGGACAATGGGGGAAAAGGTACAGGGAATATGTAGCATAAACGGTAGGTAGAAAATAGACAGAGGAGGTTAAGAATAGTATAAGAAATGGAGAACTTATAAGAACTTATATGTACAACCCATAGATATAAACTAAGGGAGGAGGGAATGCTGGTGGTAAGGGGGGTGCAGGGCAGAGGGAAATAAAGGGGAGAAAAAAATGGGACAATTGTAATAGCATAATCAATACAATATATTTTTTAAAAAAGAGATAAAGTAGGATATTACACAATGCTAAAAGGATCAGCCCAACAAGAGGACTGATATTTACCCTTGTAAATATGCAGTGAAAACAGGAGCATCCAAATATGTAAAGCAAATTTTGATGGTCACAAGGAAGAGACTGACAGTAATAAAGTCACATTAGGAGACTTTAACCCCTCCCCCATTAACATCAATAAATAGATCTTCCAGACAAAAAATTAACAAGGAAACATCAGCCTTAAATGACACACTAGATCACTGCAGGGCATTTCACCCCAAAGCAGCAGAATATATATTCTTTTCAAGTACACATGGAACCTTTTCTAGGATAGATATGTTATGACACAAAACAAGTCTCAATAAATTTAAGAAGACTGAAATCATATCAAGCATCTTCTTTGACCATAATGGTGTGAAACTAGAAATCAAACACAAGAAAAAAAATGGAAAACACCCAAACCCACAGAGGCTTTCAGTAACATGCTACCAAACTATAAACGAGTTAACAATAAATGAGTTACTAAACAATAAATGAGTTAACAATGAGGTCAAGAAAGAAGTCAAAGGATACTTTGAAACAAAAGAAACACAACACCCGACATCCAAAATTTGTGGAACACAGTGAAAGCAATCCTAAGAGGAAAATCCATAGCATCACAAGACCTACCTGAAGAAACAACTAAAATCTCAATAAACAATCTACCTTCATATGTAAAGACACTAGAAAAAGAACAACAAAGCCCAAAATCAGTAGAAAAAAAGAGATAATAAAGACTGGAGCAGAAATAAACAAAACATATCTAAAAACAAACAATACAAAAGATCAATGAAACCAAGAACTGGTTCTATGAAAAGACAAATAAAACTGACAAACTTTTAATCAGATTCATCAAGAAAAAAGAGAGGACCCAAATAAATAAAATCAGAAACGAAAGAAAAATGACAACTGACATCCACGAAATGCCAAGGACTGTAAGAAAATATTACAAACAACTATATGCCAACAAATTAAATAATCTGGATGAAATGGTTAAATTCGTAGAAACATCCAATCTTCCAAAATTGAATCGGGATGAATCAGAAAATCTGAATTGATGGATTACAGCTAATAAAACTAAAGCAGCAATGAAAAAACTCCCAACAAACAAAAGTCCTAGAAGAATGGTTTCACAGGTGAATTTTACCCAACATCCAAAGAAGAACTAACACCTCTCCTTCTCAAACTATTCCAAAAAATTCAACAGGAGGGAAGACTCTCAAGCTCATTTTATGAGGTCAGCGTTATCCTAATTCCAAAACCATATAAAGACACTACAAGAAAAGAAAATTATAGGCCAAGAACCCTGATCAACACAGATGTTAAAATCTTCATCAAAATATTAGCAAACTGAATCCAGCAATATATGAAAAGATCACACACCATGACCAACTGAAATTTATTCTGAGGATGCAACGTTGGTACAATATCCATAAATCAATAAATGTGGTACACCACAAAAACAAAATGAATGAATAAAATCATGTTATCATATGAATAGATGCAGAAAAAGCATTCAATAAAATCCAGCACCCATTTATTGTAAAAACTCTTATCCAAGTGGGAATAGAGAGAACATACCTCAATGTAATAAAGGCCACATAAAACAAACCCACAGCCACCATCATACTCAATGGGTAAAACTAAAAGCGTTTCCCTTAAGACTGGCAACAACAGGGATGTCTGCTTTCACCTCTCTTAGTCAACATAGCACTGGAAGTCCCAGCCACTGTAATCGGACAAGAAAAAATAAAAGGCATCCAAATTGAAAAGGAAGAAATAAAACTGTCATCATTTGCAGGTGATATGACACTGTGTATAGAAAACCCTAAAAATGCCACCCAAAAAAACTACAACTGGTAAATGAACTCAATGAAACACAGGACACAAATACCCAGAAATCAGTTGCATTTTTGTACACCAATAATGAACTATCAGAAAGGGAAGCTAAGAAAACAATCCCACTAACAATTTCATCAGAAGAAACAATACCTAGGAATAAACTTAATGGAAGAGTAAAAGACCTTACTCAGAAAATTTTAAGACAGTGAAGAAGATACAAATAAACGAAAGCTCATGAATAGGAAGAATTAACATCATGAAAATGCCCATACTACCCAAATCAACTAAAGATTCAATGCAATTTCTATAAAGTTATCAACAGTGTATTTCACAGAACTAGAACAAATATTCCAAAAATTTATATAGAATCACAAAAGACCCTCAATAGCCATAGCAATCTTCAGAAAAAAGAACACAGTTGGGCAAATCACACTGTGTGATATCAAACTATACTACAAAGCCACATTAATCAAAACAGCATGATGCCGGCATAAAAACAGACATACAGATCAATGGAACGGAACAGAGAGCCAGGAATAAACCCTCGCCTACACAGTCAATTAATATTCGACCAAGGAGGCAAGAACATACAATGAGGTAGAGAAAACTGGACAGCTATGTTCAAAAATGTGAAATGAGACTACCTTCTTACAGCACACACAAGAAAAAGCTCAAAATGGATTAGAGACTTAAATGTAAGACTTGATACCACAAAAATTCTAGAACACATAGGTAGTAAAAGCTCAGATATTTCTCTTAGCAATATTTTTTTTCTGATCTACCTCCTCTGACAAAAGAAACACAAGAAAACAAACAAATGGTGCTACATCATACTAAAAAGTTTTTGCACAACAAAAAAAACCATCAACAAAATGGAAAGACAACCCACTGCCTGAAAGAACATATTTGCCAAGATACATGTGATAAGGGGTTAATATCCAAAATTTTTAAAGAACTCAACTCAACACCAAAACAGCAAACAATCCAACTAAAATATAGGCGAAGGACCTAAACAGACACTTCTCCAAAGAGGACATACAAATTGCCAACAGACATATGAAAATACGCTCAATGTCACTAATCACTGGAGAGATGCAAATTAAAACCACAAGGAGATACCACCTCACACCTGACAGAAGAGTTATTACCAATAAAACAATAGTACTGCTGAAGATGTAGAGAAAAGGGAACCCTAGTGCACTGTTGGTGGGAGTGCAGACCAGTGCAGCCACTGTGCAAAACAGTGTGGAGTTTCCTCAGAAAAATTAAAATTGAACTGCTGTATGACCCAGCGATTCCACTTCTGGGAATATAACCGAAGAAACTCGAAACACTAATTCGAAAGAATGTGTGCATCCCTATGTTTATTGCAGCGCTGCTTACAACAGCCAAGATTTGGACACACCCCAAGTGCCCATCAGTAGACAAGTGGATAAAAAAGCCGTGGTACATTTACACAATGGAATGCTACTTGGCTGTAAAAAAGAAGGAACTCTTACCTTTTAGGACAACACAGATGGACCTGGAGAGTATTATGCTTAGTGAAATAAGCCAGTGAGAGAAAGACAGCA
>VMDR010028877.1:0-12971 GCA_007922815.1 Macrotus californicus | reverse complement strand
TCAAGCAAAAACATCACATTTACTAAAATGAAACACATATAATGGATCATAAAGCTAATTAATGAGTTTCAAATGAACAGTCCTGCTGACCACCTAATCTGACCACAGTGAAATTCTCTGAGATCAATAACAGAGGTGACTGGAAAAAACTGCATATATTTAGAAATTAAGAAAAACACTTTGGCATGAATTGTAGGTAAATGAACAAATCATAGTGAAATTAGACTACATTAAATTTAAGCACAGAATTGCCAACATTCAATAGTTTTTGATGCATGGTGAAATGCTATATAGTAGTGAAAATAGACAAACCATAGTTATGTATCTCAATGTGAATGGATCTTGAAAACATACTGTAGAGGTAAAGAAGGAAGTCTCAGAAGAGTAGTTACAATATGATTATATATATAGTTTATAGAAGAGTGAAATCTAAATAATAAATGGTTTAGGAATACTGTTATATGGTAAAATCCTATAGAAAGTGAGGAAATTGCCCTGGCTGGTGTGGCTCAGTAGATTGAGTGCTGGTCTGTGAACTAAAGGGTCGCTGGTTTGATCCCCAGTCAGGGTACATACCTGGGTTGTGGGCCAGGGCCCTGATAGGAGGCACCTGAGAGGCAAGCACACACTAATTGTTTCTCTCCCTCTCTTTCTCCCTTCCTTCCCCTCTCTCTAAAAATAAATAAATAAATAAAATCTTTAAAAAAAAAGAGAAAAGTGAGGAAATCTAGGACAGTGGTCACCACAGAGGGTGAGGGAGAAGCATTCAGAGAAATGTGTAGGGAGAATTCTCCTGTACTAGTAATGTTATATTTCTTAAGCTGAGGGATAAATGCACAAGTATTCACATTATTATTGCTTTATCTATATTATATATCTATGTGATATGTGCAAATATTTTATTATTTGCACGAATATGTATTAATACAAAAAATTTAAACATAAAATTAACTATTAAAAGAAAGAAAGGGAAAGAGCACGCCAAGCCCAGTGAACAGCATATGCTAAGGTTCAGGGTCATTGATTCCTTGAACCAAGACTCACTCTTTGTCCTCTCTTTATCTTCTTACCCTCTTTGTACTTCGGTTTTATAGATTTAAATTTCACTTGTATGCTGATAACTTCCAGATTTTATGTCTCCCATTTATACCTCTCCCTTGAACCGCAGACTCATGCCCAGTTGCCTTTGGGTGTCTAATGGACATCTCAGTCTTGGCCTGTCCACACTCAAACTCCTGCTACCTGCCTCACACGCCCTGCCCCCAAGCCCCACTTCCTTGACAGCCTGCCCCTTCTCCCTGAGTAACAATTTCATCTTTCCAGTTGCTCAGGCAAAAGCAAACAAACCCCTTGGATGCTTCCTTGACTTCTTTTTCTCACTCCCCACGTTAATTCTATTAGTGAATCCTCGTGGCTCTACTGTCAAAATATGTGCAAAATCTCACCGCTCTCATGATTTCTGTCACCAGTGTCACCTTCCCCCATGTCCCACCACTTCCCCCGCCTTCCCACCTCTTCTTTATATGGCTTTCTACATCACTCAAAGTAAAAGGTAAATTTTTAGGGATCTCCGTGACCTGTACAACCCTTGCCTCCTGACTACATCTCCACCACCCTCCCCTTCCATCACCTTGACCTCCTTACTGTTGAACAAATCAAGCATGCTCCTTTTCCAGGGTTTTCAAACTAACTGTTCCTTCTGCCAGGAATGTTCTTTCCACTGACACACCACTTGGCTCACTTCCTCAACCCCTTCAGTGTTTTGCTCCAACGACCCCTCTACTAAGTTTGACCTTTCCTATCCACCCCTCCAACTTCACCACCTTCCCTGTTTGTGTTGCAGGGTAGTTACCACTAGTTGACATACTATATAATTTATATGAAGGGTAGGGGGAAGTAAGTTTATCATTGTTCATATGGAAAATGATACAATAATCAATAAGTAATAATACAAGAATAAGCTCTGTATTTCGCTTACTCTCAGTTGTAAACCTACTTTTGCCACATCCTGGATATGTTTATTCTGTCACTCCCAACTAGAATATAGCTCCAAGAAGGGAGGGAATTTTGTCTGTTTGATTCTCTGCTGTATCTCCTTGAACTGAGACTCCTGCCTGTCACATAATATACCATCAATACTAATTTAGTAACAGAAAAAAAAATGGTTTGAATGCAACACAAAATGGATAAGAGACCAGCTTGGAAAGTGATGCTGGAACCAAATCAAAATGCATATTTTTTGCCTTATTAACATGAAATAAGAATTACATAAGCTAGATTTCTCAATTTAACAAACTTTCATGCTCCTAATAAAGGAAAGTCAATTCTGTCCATACTCACAAGGGGTGCTGGCTGCCATACACAGCGATTTTAAGTCTGAATTCAAGATATTCTGGTGTGAGTATTGTGTTTGAAGTACTATCTTGAATACATACACACATAAATATAAATAGATCCCACACATGCACACACATACACATAAATACATACACAAAAATATATTCACTACATACATGTACACATGAGTTTTTGAAATAAGCAAGAAGAAAGAGCTGCAATCAATATCCAGAGCTCTCTTGTGACAGCAGAAAGGTGGATAAAATGGATTGTTTGTTTGTGATCTTTTGAACGCAGAAACAAATGGATTTATGAACAGCCTTCCTGAACTAACCTATTTGTAAGTAGAAGATATTGTCTACACAGAGTTTTATTTAGTTGTAGTTTATAACTTGACTGTGGAAAATAATATCTTATAAGCTGAGCATCAGCAGACAGAAGTTTTGGTTACCTACGAGGCATTTATCCTGAATTGATTGGTTCTCCCATCACATACAGCCGTTTTGGCTGGCCTGTTCTAAGCACGAGTACTATTTAAAAAGCTCACTGTGATAATCCTTTTACAACACTCTGATGAACCATTTGTAAAGGTAGAAGTTTTGTTGGAACTAATACGTTCTAAACCTCAATGGCCTCTGCCCAGTGAGTTCACTTGGTAATTTCAGATTTACTTTTATTACCTTAGACTGTGTGTGTATTGTAATATCACACCTAGTTTATCCACTTTCAGGAGGTCTGTTTGACTGTCCTGATATTTTTAGGGAATTAAAAAGACCCCTTCCAATGAAAAGGCACTCTTTAAATGCTTTCACTACAACTCTTCATCTTTCATAACTGGGGCTCCTTAGAACACACAAAACTTACACGCATATGCAAGTTGGCACACTAGCTTGAGATGTAATTAAAGACACATTTCTCCATGGATTGAAGTGTTTTGTTTAGAAATATATTTCCCATTATACTTTTTGCACATTTTTTTCAGAAACGTTTCCTTTCATGATTTTCTTTTTAAAAAATGTTATGTAATAGTGTGAGAGAAGGTCTGTTGTGGTCTGAGTGCAGCCATGCCAGTTGCGGTCCTTCAAATATTCCTGCATTGTAATAATCATAGCCTCTTTTACTGGAAACCATTCTGCTTTTCTCAGAAAAAACTCATGAACGTTTGCTTCGTCCCTAAATCTGATTCAATCAGGAGTGTGAATCTCAGTCAGGCTCTTGGTTTATACAACTGTGGGAACAAAATGGCCCCGTATTTTTAAGGGCTCCCCCCCACGAGTCCAGTAATTTTGTGATATGGTGTTACTGACTCTTCTCTTTGCCTCTTCTGGGACAGCCACTCACTTGTGGGGGGAGGGCAGGAACCGAACATCTCTGGAGAGAAGTGGCCATCAGCAAGTGAACATCTCATTCACTGTTCAGCCCCACTCTGGTGAGCAGCGCTTTATGTTGCTGGTGGAAACTCAAGTGTGAAGCCAATTTTTATGCTCTAGACGGCAAAAAAATGCAGCTAATTCCAAAGGGTTTCTCCTTCATTGGCAGCTGGTATGTTTACATAGTGGGGATGAAAGGCCTGACATCTGTGTTTACATTTCTACATACAGGGTCCCCCCAAACCCACAGTTAGGAATCATTTATATCCAAGCACCTCTGCCCCAGAATTACAACAGCAAAGTCTTTCAACTTCTTCTCGGCAAGGGCCTTTGATCTCCCTGTGCAAAACGCTCTCTGATGAGTTGTGATTGGAAGAGGAGGCTGAGAAGGTTTTATACTTTGACAACTTACTCCTCTCTCTCCACCCCCAACCATATAGGAATATGACCCAGACTCCTAAGTACCCAGATCTCTTTCTAGAAATTCCATTGAGTCATCAGAATAAAATCAAAACCGACTGCTCTGGCCAAAGCAGTGGGTCTCAGAAAAATTTGCATTTTAAATCAGCACTCCAGTTGACTCTGATTTCTGATTCCAGGTAGATTAGAATCACTTGAGTTGCTTATTAGACATGGAAATTCCAGAACCCTATGCAAACTGACTGAATGTGAATCTTTAGGTGTGGGCCCAGGAATATGTATTTTTCACATCTGGAGATGAATTTTATGTGTATCACTGGTTAAGAATCCTTCAGCTAGTTGGACACTGGGGGAGGGGCTTTTAATTTGAGGGCTAGGTCAACTAGTCTCTGTTGCAACCTCTGACCCTTTCAATGAAATGGCGGTGGTCTCCACAAGTCAGAATCACTTAAGCTGATTAAATGAAATAATTTTCTTTGAATGCTTGAATGCCTTATATAATTTTGGACTACATTATACTACTTTCTATTCATAAATTTTGGCTTGTAAATTGATGCAAAGTAGTTTAGCAGAAGAAATATTTATGGAGCCAAGACTTCTGAAAGTTGATCTTGGACCTAAGTTTGCATTGCTTGGGTAATGCTGTACTCTATCATCTGAAATGATATTCTTCTTTTTTTAAATCAAATTTTTATTTAGGTAATCATAGATTCATATGCATTTGTAAGAAATAATACAGATAGATCCTCTGTATCCTTTATCTAGTTTCCCCCAATGGTAACCTTTCCCAAAAGTGTAGTACAATATCATAACAAGGATATTGAGATTGATAAAATCCACAAATATTATTCAGATTTCCCCAGTTTTACTTGGGCTCATATGTGTGTGTGTGTGTGTTATATGATTTTATCACATGTATAGGTTTGAGTATCTATCATACAGTCAAGATACTGAACACTTCCTGCCCTTACTGTTGTGGGTCAGTGGGTTGGGCATCATCCCTGAAACCAAAAGGTCACTGGTTCAATTCCTGGTCAGGGCACATGCCTGGGTTGTGAGTCAGGTCCCGGCTAGAGGTGTGCAAGAGGCAGCTCATCAATGTTTCTCTTGTATATTGATGTTTCTCTCCCTCTCCTTCTCCCTCCTCTCCCTTCTCTCTAAACGTAAATTAATTTTTAAAAATTAAAAGAAAGATACTCAGCACTTCCCTCATCACAAGGATTCTTGGGTCTCCCTTTTTAACCATACCCATCTCTTTTCTGCCCCCCCTCTCTGAACCCTTGGCAACCACTAATCTGTTCTCTACTTCTAAGTGTTTGTCTTTTCAAAAGTGCTACCTAAGTGGAATCACACAGTAGTTCATCGTTTGGGTCTGGCTTCTTTTCACTCAGCATAATTTGCTGGAGAATCATCCAAGTTGTTGCAAATATCAATAGGTTTTCATTTTTACTGCTGAGCAGTATCCCGTGGTATGAATGTACCACAGTTTGTTTAACCATTCATTTTCTGAAGGATGTCTGGAATGTTTCCAGTTTGGGGCTGTTATTTATAAAGCTTCTATGCACATTCATGTGTAAATTTTATTAGGCAGATATTTTAATCAGCCTTTTCAAGTTTTATAATTTTGTAGGACAATCACAACCTCTATCATATCTATAAAATCTTTCTAGTTAACTTCAGTTAACATATACCATCTCCATCCTGGATGCCCAACCAACACCTGCCTGAACCAAACGTTATCATGTGCCTAAAGTCAAAGTATTTTATATTGTATCACTTGCCTTCTCAATGAGACTGAAAGTAGTAGTTTTTTGTGTAGCCTGTAGTGTTAACTATAGCTTTAGACATAGCAAATGAATAACCAAATAGACAATATTATTATTATTATTTTCACTTAATTTGATTGTTGTGCCTCTGTGACCAACAGAATATATCTTATTGCAAACTGTGTGGACACAAGAATGCATAAAGAACATGAAACTTCCCCTTAGTGGATTTGCAGTTTAGCTGGAACACTAAAGCCAACAGTAATGCATTGAAGTTACAGAACGATGAGCCGCTGTGATTTTGATGTCAAATACATGGGCAGAGAAGAGAGAGAGGAGTGTGGGGTGGAGAAATTGAAGCAGGTTTCATGCAGAACATGAAATTTAAATCAGTCCTTAAATAAGGAGGGAAATGATATAAAATTGATGAAAAAGAAGATTCTAAGGAGGAAAAAACATTTCAAGCAGTGCTATTTGAGTGCTGTGTGCTGAGTTGAAGAAAAGAGGTGGTGACCGGAGTAGGTAGGTGAGGTGTGACCTGACTGTGACAGACCTTGAGAGATGCACATAACATATCTGTGCTGGTCCCATTTTCTGGAATGTAAAATTGGTAACCAAAGCCCACAGGGACTAATCATGTTGAGGTGGGTCAATACAACAGTTGGGTTGAACTTTAACTCTTGAAATTAGGACTTGCCTCTAGATGTTCTGGGAGTTGCTGAACTTCTAGGAGATACTATGAATCCTTGAGATTTATGTCCAGTAGATCTTTGACTTGCATGTGATACCTATTAAAAAGAATTGAATTGTGTCCACAGACTTGTTCAATGTTCTAATAGTTGCTAAAGGAGATATGACTAGGATATAAGACAATGTTACACTCCCTCCACCAACGGAAGGCACCAGGTGCTGACAGGGCCAAGGTTATGAATGTAAATGGGGTTGAAGAGGGAGGATCAAGGGTCCCAGGCTTATGGTGAAGCATTATCAGCTCCTGCTACTTCCTTTACAGCTGGAGAATTCTGCTATGAGAAAGTTCTTTGAGAAATTTCTATGAAAAAGCCAATCACAAGGAGCTAAAGGAGTTTTCTTGTTGGGTATAGTGGCAGAAGCTGCCTAGAGCTCAGAGATCCAAGGGAGGATCAGTGGCTTTATAGATAGTAGCCTTGGATCCAGCAGTGGTCCATGGGGCCAAAGATCACTAGAGCAGTGAGCATCAGAACAAGGCTGTGATCATCACCACCATATTACCACCAGAATCCATAAATAAAGCACTTAGAAGGGAGACCCTACACAGGAATCAAAGGCTCAAGATATATGCAATTGTTATAAAAGTATAGTTGTTCTCACTCAATAGTGAGGGCTGGGAAGGGGTGTCCCATGTCTTCTGGAATTCTGGTGAAGACTAAATATTGAATGTCAATGCCAGTCATGCCTTGGATATTGGCTGTGCTGATTTGTGGCCAGCTGCAGAAGAAATTTACATGCATCAACAGCAAAGAGAAGTTAATACTCATAGGGTTTTGTTGATAGTTCTGCCCTTTACATTGCTGTTTGTTTCATTTCCATTTTCAATTGTGAAGACAAGGCATTTATTAACAAATTCCTAAAGCTGTGTTTGTAGTTTTAGATGTCTGCAATAGGAGAATGTTCATAGCCTAAGGGTCCTGCAATAAAAAGCAAAATGTGTGTAATTTCTAAATACTTAAGGAATTTTAAGCACAAATTCCCTTAGAGCATTAATGACTTTAATAAAGACAGACATCTAACTTAAAATCAACAAATCATTAGAGTTGCAGTAAAAGTGTAAGCAAAGCCTAATTAATATTCTGGTTGATTATTTTCCTTGATAAAGACACTGGTTATTAAGTCTAATGAGGCCTCAAAGATCAACCGAATAGTGAGAAAGGCAACTAACCAATGACTTGAGGTCATTTAACCGAAAAAGTACTTTCTTGCTACTCTTCTCCATCAGAATAACATCAACTATTGTTAATGTCATTATCTTATTATTATTATTTGATCAGATTTTGTTTCTATAAATAAACTCAAGCATTCTGGGGCACAGGCATAGACTCGATGTGCTCCATAAAATGCAGTGAGAGGCAGTTTAATAATATTAGAAATACATATTTTGTATTGTTGAACAAACCTCTTTGGATTCAAATTACCCTCTCAGAGGGCTCCTTTTTCACACTGGCTCTAACCCATGAAAGAAACAGGTTGGCTGCCTTGGGATCATTGCAGAGAAAATTAGCTCTATAAGATCTGCTTTATAGGTGAGAAGTTTATATAAATTAGCCAAGTTCTCATGGCTAGCAAATGGTAGAACTGAAATCAGAAACTAAGTCTACGCCACTCCAAAAACTCCCATTATTCTCCACCTGCCCTGCTTGAGAAAGATGATCAGGTATGTGAGTCACTGGTCCTATCCCTTTCTACCAAGCGTTTTCCATATCATGAGAGCAACTCCCTCCTTTGAGAAATAAGAAGTAAGTAAGCAAGCAAATTCCTTGAGCAACACAAAATATTTAATTGCTCTTCATCACTTCTCTTACTCAGGATAAGATTAATTAACCCTGATCTTTTCATTTGTATGGGCCTAATATGGATGGCTTAATAATTGCTTCTTAAAAAGAGAGACTTCTGAGAAAATACCATGTTAATAAGTTGGAACTGTCTTCACTCCGTCCTACTGCCTGAACTTGTTTTAGACAAAAAAAAAAAAAAAATCTATGATTTTTTTAAAAAGCCAAACATTTCAAATCTGATGGTGAAAACCCTTTTCATCATGTTCACAGATACCATCAAAGCCCAAGAAATACTGCAGTGTGTTAAAATGTATGTTTTGAGCTTGATGTAAGTGATAGGATCTCAAGCTGCAATGGGACTCCAGGTCAAATTTAAGACAGTTCCCAAATTCCTTACAGTTCCACCCTGAAAGAAGCATTGCACACAGGCTGTTGACTTGTCAAAAACTTAATTTTCCAGGACAACCTCCACTGAGAATTGAGAAAAGTCAATAGCCTGGAGTTCACATCACCTTGGACAGCGGCTTGAAGATGGTACAATAAAGAACGAGACCATAAACTCTTATAAGCAGTGATTTACCAATTAGATGTGAGAAAAATAAAGAACCGTTAAAATGACAAAATACCATGAGTCATTAAGGGCCAGCCTAATTAAATAATAGACCAATGTAAGCCAGAGATTTATGATCTGCCAGCTGCACAATGTGGGATTATCAAAATGATGGAAATTGACATACATTGTACTATATACAGCCTCTCTTTAGCTGCCTCTTTTAACATTTATCAGGAGGTCACCCAGGGAAATATGCCTCCAACATAAACTAGTTGCTAGTCTTTCCGTTGTAACCCAGTCCTCAGTGGAACATTTATTACCTTGTCCTGCCTGGACAGTCTGGTGATTTTTCTTGAGTCTTAATGGCTTTCCTCTGCTGCAAGCTGCCTTTGTGTGTTTTGTTTTGCTCATTCATGTTTCCCAATAAAGTTAACATCTGAGTGTTTCTTTTGGCAAAGTATCTAGAGCAGCAGGGCTCTAAGGGTTGCCCTCAGGGCTCTTTGGAAGGGTGTGGACTGGGTGGGATTCTGGCATGTCACTGGTACTGCACACCATGGCAGATTACATCTGCCAGATGGACCTGTGGCCATGTGACCCTGGACCACACCAGTAAGTGACTTGAGCTAGAGGATGGCAGCTTCAAGGAGTAATATGCTTTTCTCCAAAAACAGCTTCTGTGCTCCTTTGTTTCTCTATAGTTAGTTTCTGGCATCTCAAAGCCTAAGGTCACGTGGGGTTCCATGCTATGTGAACACTATCAGTACAGCCTGAAGGTCTACCATTAGAAGATTACTTTTGTTTGTTCTATTGTTTACCCCAATTTATTGTTCATCTTACATGGTTTACTTTTTGACCATCAGCTTCACCCTTAGCAATTGCACTAGCTGAGGCATCAGTGATCACAGAGGAGAGGAATGATAAGGGCAAAGTCTAGAGGAGAAGGAGGGAGGGAGAGGCTTGAACTGAGAGGCACTCTTGGTCTAGAATGAGGCTGGTCTGAGTCAGGAGCCCTGTGGACTGTGAAATAAAGGGCATGATCGGGGGCCTGAGACCATCATAGAAGAGCCAGACAGGCTAGTCTGAATGGAGAAGGTGACAGCACTGTCCAAGATCTGTAGCAGCAGCAGGAGTAGTGTGAGGTTTCTTTGGTGTATGGACCCAAAGTCTTTTTTGTTTTTTAAGATTTCATTCATTTATTTTTAGAGAGAGGGGAAGGGAGGGACAAAGAGAGGGAGAGAAATATCAATGTGTGGTTGCCTCTTGTGCACCCCCCACTGGGGACCTGGCCCATAACCCAGCCATGTGCCCTGACTGGGAATTGAACTGACCCTTGGTTCTCAGGCCGGCGCTCAATCCACTGAGCTACACCAACCAGGGCTGGACTCAAAGTCTTTAAATAGCACGTTAATGAGGTGTCATGTTGTTACACTTGGTGAAGTCACTGTCCTCATTCTCACTCTGGCACAGTCACCAGCTGGAGGCTCTCTACTATTTCCTAGTTACCCTGTTAGCTTTAGAATAAAGGTGCCCAGGAGAGAGAAGTTCTTGGTTTTGAATTTGGAATAGCTCATCTTCAGTTTTCCTGTCTTGATATTGAGTCCGGGCACATGATGGCAAGGGCAGGGGATGATATGTAGGAGTTGAGGAAGTTGAACACCTGGGGCATGAAGAAGAGTAGCATGGTCTTGCTGAAATATCCCAAGATGCCCAGCATGGCAAAGGTCATGCCAGCAAAGTAACAGAAGGTATCTCCCATAGTTATGGTAGGGAAACCCCGATGTAGTTTAAAAAGAGGGTATCAGGAAATAGAGGGAAAGGACAAGATCATCCTGACAATAACCGTTCAGGTCCACCAGGTTGAAGATGATGATAGAAATGACTAGCAACTGGCCAGCCTCCAGGGCATTAATTCCTGCTAGAATATTGATGGCATTGGTAGAGAACACTGCCAACAGCCCCATGTAGACATAGTACAGGATCCCCAAATCCAGATGCAAGCCAAGAATTATAAAATTATTGTTATACAAGATAGTGGGTATTCTGGTTATCTACTGTTCTATAACCAATCACCTCAAAATTTAGTGGCTTAAAACAACAACAACCACTTATGTTGCTCACGAATTTACGATTTGGTCAGAGCTCAGTGACATTAGTTGGGACTTCTCAATTAGAAAAATTTAGAGGATCTCCTTCCAGATTGTTCACTCCCACATCTAGCAAGTTGGTGCTAGAAGTTGGCTAAGAGATCAACCAAGGCTGTTAGCTAGAGGCCACATGTGTCTCCATATGGGCCATATGTAATGAGAATGCTTGAGTTCCCTTGCTACATGGAGGCTGGGTTCTAAGAATATTTCAAGTGACAGAAAGTGGAAGCTACCCTAAAAACCTGGACCCAGAAACTGGCACCATCACTTCCACCATAATCTATTGGTCAAATAGTCACAGAGCCTGCCCAGTTTCAAAAGGAGAGGCTATGGATCCCTCTAAACTTTTTAATGGGAGAAGGGAGAATTTGCAGCCATTTTCAATCTAGAACAGTGGTTTAAAAATTCAAGCTCTAAAACTGTCCATTCTTTTTTACAAAATACCAACTTGTTTGACTACAGCATATTTACATTTAAAAGCAATTTCTTTTTTCGTTTTGAATCCTTGTGAGAGATAGGTAGAATAAATAGTGTTATCAACGCTCTATAGGGAATTGAGACAGAGGGATTTTGACTTGCCTATGGAAACAATCACACTGCAGCAAACCTAGGGAGGTTTGCTTCCTGCCAGGTCTCAGATGCTTCCTACAACTTTTTCCAGCTTGTGATTGGGCTTTCACCAGTTATATAGGCTGGGCTGTGGCTCAAGAAGAACATAATTCTAATGGTCAGACCAGTGCACCACGGGTACCCAAGTTTTATGATATCCAGCTGTGGAATGTATCATCATGTCTCTGAGGCCTCACTTATTGAGATCATTGCTCAGTTTTGGTGTACCATCTGTTGTCCGAATCTTCCTAAATGATTTTTTGGGCTGGCTTCCCTTCGCACTGGGAATAGAGGAGTTGTCGAAAGCCCAGTACATTCTTTTCTGCGTTGTAAAGCCATCAGGACTTAATTAGGGAAAACTCTTCAACAACAATTGATTTGTTCAACTATCATTCAATTTGAAGTACCCCCTTTTTATTAAAAATTACTTGAAAGTTGTTGGATGCCCAGCTTTGTACTATTTTTTTGAGTATGTCTCCATCTATTTTACATCCTGTGTTTAGCAAGTTTCTATAAGTAGACTGTAGTTTGAAAACTACTTGAGGATAGAATTTATTAGAAACTTTTATTGAACAGATTCTTTTTAGATACCTCTGGATTCTGATAACTAAATTAAAAAAATAGAGTTGACTAAGCCTGAGAGTTTCAAGCTTTCGGAAAATGTTTTAAACCATTGCTCAGAGTCTAGGCCTTTGGAAAACCTACTTCATGTTTGTCTTTCGCTCCCTCCCCTTGAATTTTAAGTCTCCTTTGTGTTTAGAGGAAAGTTGCAACCATATGTTTCTGATTCACTTATAACTAACATTTAGAGTTAGCTCATGAAGCTATTGTTTCGTAAGAACATGTACTTTAAAGTTGTATGCGAGTCATTTTGAGCCCCGTTTCTTCTTTGAACAAAGAAACAATTCTTCTTCAAACTTAACAATTCTTTTTCAAACTTTTCCTTAAAAATTAGTTTATTTTAAGATGTGGAGCCATTGACAGTGCTGAAGGCACTGCCTCTGTCAGTCTTTCCTTGTTGGCCTCAGAATCAGTTTAGATAAGGGTTGGTGAGCATGGCCTTGGATCATGGGGCCATGCTCAACCAGTTTGCAACTGATGTTTCTCCAGGAGCTAAGAGAACATTCATTTACCTGGCTATGCACTTGCTTGGTTATTTCAAATTTTTAGAAGTCAAAAGAATAATAGTTCAAACATAATCAACAAAAGAAAAAAGCAAACAAAATATAACCAGAGACATT
>VMDR010028876.1:0-12988 GCA_007922815.1 Macrotus californicus | reverse complement strand
TTGGCTTCTTAATTAGAAAGGGTGACCTTGTTGGAAAGGCTGGGGGAAAAAAATGGAAGGCTGTTTGCCTTTCCCTTCTTCATCTTCTGGCACCCAGCTTCCTTTGGAATTCCAGGTCCCTTGAGCAGCAGTCACTTTTATATTTTTACTTACCAAACATTTTTCTGGGAAACAACAACCTCCAACAAACCAGAAAGCTTCAGAATTAAAAGTCTTATATTCAAAATAATCTGGGCCAGGATGGATCTCTTTTTCCCCTTTGAATGATTGGTATGTGTAAATAACATTACCTTGCTGACATTTACACATTGGCATTCATGCATCTTAAAACTGACATACCCTAGAGGTGCTATAGGGCTGACCACGTTACCTGGTGCCACACTCAACACTTGAAGAATATGATTATGTGCCTGGCACAAATGTTAACTCTCCTGGAACAGCAGCACAGAGCCAGTGTGAAAGATTCTGCTTACCTGAGGGCAGGTAGGCATTGGCAGCTTGCATTCCACTTTAGAAGTACGCTGGCAAATGCACACACATTCTTTAATCAAATAATAATTGAGAAAGATATAGTCCCCATTAGAAATGCAAAGCTAATCCAAGGCTGATAAAGGGCTCTGAACTGTCCTAAATGCGTCTTAATTAGCTGGCACCAGTGTGGCTCCACCTTCAGGGATGGGTGAAATTAATGAAAGTTAGCAGCACATCCATCAGTGTTTCAAGATGTTACTGCTTCAGGTAGAGACATAAGAAGGCAGAGAGTTACTTTTAAGGACCATTTAGGGGAAAAGACACACAAAAGTCACTTTCAGAAAGCACTGTCAAAATAAGAAAGTGATGGGTAAATATCGAGATGGCTACGTGGCTAATCTTTGCCTGCATGCTTCATCTATTCCCACTCAGTCTTAAGGAGAGAAAAAGGAATCAGTGATGTGTCATTTCTCACTGCCTTCTGCTGGAGACAGTTTTGTCATGTGGCGTGGGTTTAAGTGCAGCCTAAGTTTCGCTATCTCAGCTTGAATATTTTGAAAATTTTTTGGGCCACTACGTGATTGACTTCAGGAATTAAATTGGCTCACATACCTTACGTTCGCACACATTTAGTAGTTTCTAGAGTGGGAAGAGGTTTCAAGCCTTTCTCCTGAGAATTTGAGAACTCTGAGTCCCCTCTGTCTGGGCGCAGGGCAGGCAAGCTGCCTCCACAAAGGCGGTGCAGCAAGGGGGAGAAGCAAAGCAGGAGCAAAAAGCTGTGCTAGCCCAGGTCAGCCACCAGACACAGAAACCTGCCTGCTGCACCCGAAGAAGAACTATTGCTGTACCTGGACTCTGAGAACTAAGACATTATTTCTGACTCAGAATAAACAGCTACTAACCCCAGGGATGCCTGGACCAAGAGAAAATAGGCAAAGTACAAAATTTCTTGGATTGAAAAACAGGACACTATTAAAAATAGTATTTGTTTCCTTTTTCTTTCCTTGGGAAGGCAGCCTTTGCAAATACAACATCTCAGCACTTTTTTGAGAGCAGTGTTGACATACCTCTCTGTGAAAATGAATCGATGTCCCCACCCAGCTGATGTGTCTGGTAGGAACAGGAAGTTCACACGCAGTCACAGGCAGGCCCAGAGCACTCCTGAGTCAGAAAGCGTAATGAGGTACCCGGGGCTGCGTTTTCACACTAACAAGCATTGGGGACCGGGAGACTTTCTCTTTCCCATCAGTCACGAAGGCATCCAGTAACCTACATTGGGATTCCTCTATAATACACATGTGCTGGAAATTAAAAATTCAATACAAAAGAGGAAAGAATCTGTTTTAATAACGACAAGGTGGCAAGGACATTTGTCATTTATCAAGGTATCCGTACTAACCTGCCATGTGTTTAAAAGCCCACACATGCACACACATGCACACAGGGTGAAGCTATGGTGTGTCTGACAAGACAGCTTGGTTTAGGATTAAAACAAGAGAAACATCTATGATCCAGCGACCACATTTTCAAAGGGAAGGCTGTGCAGATCCTGGTTGTAGAAATCAGGACTTGGACAACCCGTCCACTTAGGGAAATAACGTTCTCCTGGGTCTGAGAATGTGACTGGGCGCAACAGCTAGACATATAGCCAGATTATGTTGTACAGAAAGGAAGTCCCAACAGACCGTATACAGTCTGTTAAAGCTTTTGGTCACTACAAACGATGTAAAACTGAAAAACAAATAGGCCTGAAATTAGAAGCCTCATTAGAATATGTTCATACTTTTCAAGTTAAGAAAGGCTTTAAAGGCTATTTTTCTTTTCCTGTTTATTTGTTTGAAGTCATGTGATGAATCTCTTCAGTCAATTTATTTCTCTCTATAATTTGGATATTTCCTCTCCTTTGGTTTTTTAAAAATTGACCATCTCTGTCTCCAGGTTTATGTCAAAATTAAGAAGAGTTATACACTTGTCCTTAAAAAAATATGAGCCAGAGCCATCTCTTTTCTCCTTGATTCTTGCATGCTTTGATTCTTTTCTTTTAAAATTTTATTTATTTATTTATTTTAGAGGGGGGTGGGGAAGAGAGGGAGAAAGAGAGGGAAAGAAGCATCACTGAGAGAAACATCCATTGGTTGCCTCTTCCCCTGACCAAGGACTGGGCCTGCAACGCAGGCATGCACCCCAGCCAAGAATCTAGATGGCATCCTTTCGCTTTGTGGGATGACACCCAGTCCACTGAGCCACACCAGTCAGGGCACGTGCCTCGATGCTTGAGTTTGCTGTTCGGAGACTTTTCATCCTATACGGTGTCTTTCTTTTCATACCTCAGTACTTTCCAAACTTGAATGTGCATACAGTCACCACCTGCTGATTCAGGTAATTTGGGGCGGAGCCTGAGAATTTGTATTTTGAACAAGTTCCCAGGACTGGCAAATTTTATTTAATGTCCAGATAACACAAGAATTGTGCTACTTTAGATTGCTTTGACTTGCACTACTTTAGATTGCTTTAAAGGAGGGGCAAGGCAACAGTTTCTTGGTCCTTGAACCAGAGAAATGCATAAGAACAGCTATTTTCGATACAGCCTTGTAGTTGTATCCTAATTTTGTCTCTATGCCCTGTTCCTGGCCATTTAAGCATGTGGCCCAGGAGTCCCTAAGAATTCAACAAGGGACTTATTTATTTGACCTTATCGAGTTTATTTGTCCACATCTCTCATTGGCAATACACTTCTTGAGGACAGGGACTACGCCCATATTCACTTTATCCTCAGACCCAACACGGTATGAACCAAATACCAAATGTGTGGTTTACTCCCTCCTTCCTTCGGCTAACTGTCCCACAGATATTTCAGGTTTTCTTGAAATGGCCTCAGCCATAGCTCATTTTCTTTGCTCTTTCTTTTTTAACCACTATTGCTAAACTAGGTTAGGCATTCTTTGCCTCTTACCTGGGAAACTACTAACGCAGCCCTGCCTCCATGCCTTTGCAGAAATCGGTTCCCCTGTGTAAACTGCACTTCCCCCCAGCACCGTGCACGCAAATGCACCTTGGTGACCGAATCAAATGTTACCTTTTCCATGAAGCCTTTTGCAATATTTCTAATTATAACTTTACATTTCCTTCTCTGAAAATCCATAGTGTTTGGACTTTTTAAAAATAGAAATCATTACTCTCTGCCATGCATTATGTCATTTATGTGTCTCCAGAGAGTCCATGGACTCTTTGAGGGAATACCAGCTCTTATTTATTTGTTTCCCCAGAACCTAATGTAATATCTGACTCCAATAGGCATTTAGTAAATACCTGATGGATGTATAAATAAATAAGTGTGTAAGTGAGTTAAAGAAATAATACCTGATAATTTTTTAAAGTCTCCAAGTCCTTTTACCACCTGTGAATTTCAAAAACAGTCCTAAGGGTCACAGCAATACCAAACAAAGCAAATTCTAGGATTGGATTTTGACAGAAAAGTTTCCACAGTTCTACTGAGAGAGACTACGCCTTGCTCTGTTTTACCAAAAGGTTGGCAAATCTATTACCTTCTGCAGAGACTTTGTGGACTGGGCACTGGGCTTTAATAAGTCGCTGACAGAGCCATTCCTCAAATACAGGTTTCCATTTGAGTTTCACTTCGGTGGCAAATCAGCTCCCAAGATTTCATTCACAATTCTGTTAGCTGTCAGTTGCCTGGTGAAAAAACAAATCTAAGCACCCCAACCCAAGGTTATACTTTTGGGCCTCAGGAAGCAAATGCAAAAACCATCATAGAAGGCAGAAAACAAGGCCTAAGGAAAGGAGCACGGATTGTTATCCAACACTATCTCCTAATTGTCTCCAAGAAAACATTTTCTTCTTTGTTAACAAATAGAGGAACCTGCCTTAGTGAAAATACTTTTAAATAACTTCATGATGAACATAAAGAAAAAAATGGTAGCAGTGTCTTCCAACCCACTGCATAAATAGTTGATGAATTTGTACCTAGACTTAGTGGCAAATTAATGAAAATGTTTTGACATAATTCAGATCATGTCACTCTTCTACTCAAAACCCTGAGACAGTCCTGTTTCCCTTATAGTAAAAGCGCAAGTTTTTACAATGACTTACAATGACTTCCAGAGTGATCTGACCTCTTGCTTGCTCTCGGACCTTCATTTATTAAATGGCCTTTGTGCTCACTCTGCTCCAGCCACACAGACTCATCGCTGTATGTCGGGCACACTAGGCGTGCTCCCTCCCTCAGGCCTTTACTTTAGCTCTCTGCTGCGTCGTCCTTTCTTCCCACATATCACACGACCCTCTCCATCATCTCCTTTCAGCCTTTGCTCATTTGTCACCCACTCAATGGATCTACCATGATACCGCTTAATGGTGACATCCCTACTTCCCATAACCAGCATTTCAAGTTCTCTGTACGTAGTGTGATTATTCTTTTCTCCCATAGCATTGTTTACCTTCTAACATTCTCTATAACATATTTATCGATCTTATCATGTATTGTTTTTGTCTATCTCCCCCACTAGGATATGAGTTCCTTAAGGGTGGGGATCATTGTTTGTTTTTGTCACTGATGTATATGGCATATAGTAGGTATTTAATATTTTCTGAACAAATGACCAAGAGATAGAGAAACAAATAAAGGATTCAGGCAAACTTGCAAAACTTGTCTCAGTGAATCCACCAAAGTAGTTGAAAAAGAAGAAAATACATATGTTCAGAAACCATGCAATGAAGGTAAGAGTTTAAGGCAGTTTGTTCTGCCTTCGTTCTACAAAAAAACATACTAGGAAGACAACTCTGCCTCATAATCAGAGACATCATCATGTCGCTCAACGAGTGGTCTGACTGATTTTTATTGTTTAGCTCAATTAAACAGAATTGACCAAGAAATTAGCTAATTTCTTTTGTAGCCAGCAGAAACAGTAAAAATCTCTGATTCTTATTTGGTTTGGTAGAGCAATTATTTCCAAATATGAGCCTGTATCAGAATCACCTCAGGAACCGGTCACACCACAAATTGCTGGGCACACCCTGAGAGGTTCCGAGTTGGTGGTCTGGGGGCATAGACATAAGGTTTGCACTGTTCACAGGTCCCCAGGTGACACTGCAGTTGCTGCTCCTGAGACTGCACTTCGAGAGCCGCCCTGGTGGAGAAAGATTTGAACATATCGGGAGCCATATTTAATTCTTTTGAAAACATTTAGTTCTGTAATCCTTGTATTATTGCTGTAGTGTTATGTGAACATCTAAAATTATTTTTATTATGATTATTTTTTAATGGTGAGGAATTTTTAACCTCCTACGAAAATCCTACTGCAGCTGTCATTTTATTCTCCACTTTCTTAAGATCTTGCTCCTTTATGCTCATGCCAGATGGCGTTGCTCATTAGCTTACAAGGAAGTGATGCTTTATCATTCTAGACAGAGAGACAAATCATTCTGTTCTCTGATTTTGAGTGAAGAATCAGCATTTGGGTGTATGTACAACCTACTATTTGCTTTGCAATTTTGCTCATTAGGTATTTATTACCCTGACAATATATGAGCTAGTCATTATCCCTCTGTCATGTATCTCTTTGGAATTACATTCCCTGAAAGTTCACATTGGCACTGTGTGACAATTGCCTTCATCAAAGCGTTACCTCCACGAGTATGTACTTTCTCCTTTGCCTGAATTATCTGGGTGAGCTGTTCATCTAGGAATTATGTGCATAAAATACATACTGGATAATATTTCATTCTCTGACTTAACCATGTTCCAAATGGGTCACTGGGACAATCGGTGTTACTGACTTGTGAGAACAGTAAAACTTTAGGGCAAAAAGTAGCATTCTGACCAAAGTCATCACATTCTTCTTCATTCATTACATTCATTATGGTTTTTCTTATAAAGAAAGCAGAATGAGGGAAGCATAAATTTAATTAAAAGTGTAAAACAAAACCGGAAACAGTGAGACACTGGCAAGGTGCTGGTGAAAGTTTTCCCATGTGAAATGGGGACCTGGTCGGTAAGAAAGTAGCATATTTCAGATATTCAAGTCTTGGAGTGAAAAACCACATTTTAAAAAATTTATAATTTTTACTAAAAGGATAATGAAAGTTAGGGCTAGATAACTCATGCAGAGGCACTATTGCAGGCATGTATGTGACAAGCTCCCGATGGCAATAGGTAGTTTATTTTCCCCAGCCATGCCCTATGTGGCTGACATGTTAACCATGTCAACTTTTTTTAAATTGTTGTTGATTGGATTGTAGGCAAACACGAAGATTCTGGGAGAGGCTGTCACTCTGTCCTAATTCTTCTACCTGGTAGAAGATCTTGACCATGAAATCTTTATTAATTAAAATACTAATATCCTTGTGATGAAATGAGTATCCCACAGCCTAGTTGTATATATTATTGTGAAGGCCTAGAAGCTTTGAAGATAAATGCAAAACAAAGAATAGTTGTTTTCTCAAAGGGAATTTCCACTATACGTTCTGTATTTCTAGAATGTTATGTCGTGCTCATCTGCTCATCATAAAAAGCACAGTTGGTTTCCTTACATGTGCATAGATGTTTTTTCCATCAAGGGAGCAAACTTCACTTGTGCTTTGTGGTAGTCATAATTAATGTGCCCTTTGTCTCCTTTTGTGTGTACTTCACTCACAGCCCCTCTGCTAGCTCACCGTTCCACCTTCACTGGGAGAGGTGAAACTTCCGAAGAGTGAGCCTTTGGCAACTCTGTCACCTGGAGAGAGTTACATCAAATGTGTTGAAATGGAAATAACTGCATGACTGGTTCATTCTGTTGTCCCCAGCAGGCGGATTCTTGGTGGGCAGAGAGCATATTTCTGTTGTCTTTGCTGCCAAGCACATTGTGGGTAGTTAATAAATATTAAATAATAAGAAGAACTTCGTAATTAAGATGAAGACTTTTTTATAGCAAGCAGATGGCACTCAATGAGAGCAGCCCATTATTTGCAAGTATGACACACGATGCTGGCAATTGTCTAGGAAACATGGCTGTCACTTCAGATGCTGATTGGGTGTTACAGGAAACTTTGTGACAAACCGCTTGATCAATATTAGTTAATGTTTGTGATAGACACTGTGAATAGGGATGGACCTTGTGTGTCTCTGTCTGTAATTCTGCTGTTTTGATTATTAATATTGGCTTCAGTTATAAAATTATTTCTTGCTATTTGCTTCAAGGCAAGTTTTGGCAAATCAATATATCGCATTTTATCCCATAGGCTCCCCCTTTGATTTGAATTCTTGTTTATCACCTGACTTCTAAAGAAATTTTTCTTTCAAGTCCTTGGAGGATCTCTCTGTGGTTACTAAAACTAGATGTGAACACCTCCATGATATTTGCAATGCTTATGTTAGTAGCTGAAACCTCAGTGGAACTAACGAGACTTAATTAGGCATTCCCAAAATATACATCATTTTTTGATTTTGCAGATCATCCCAATGAAAATAACAGTCTAATTTCGTCAAGTCATGTAAATTATACTGAGAAGGATGATGAGAGTAGGCAATTCTTAGTACTTCTGAGAAGTTAATTTTGTTGTCAACACATCCACATTTCCAAAAATGACAAACCACAGACAGAACTTTCTAGCACAAGTGAGGTTTGGTGATCATATACTATTCCCATTTCTAACGTCTGCCTTCCTATATGAGATCTATGCAAATAGGGGATTTTAAAGATGTAAAACTAGCAGCTTCCTCTCTTAGGAGCCTAGTGAGCAGCTGCCATGCTTTCTCATAAAGTATAGAAAACATCCTGTTTACTAACATGCACCCACACACCCTCATCCACATACATCCATGCCAAGCTATTTCATTTCAGCTGAGCTTTTATTTCAGTTTAAGATAAGCAGCACAGAAGTGTGGCATTATTCAATTTTTTTCAAACATTTCATTCATTCTTTAAGCATATTCCTTGGGTGCTAACCAGGTGTCAGGAAATCTCCTAGACAGAGGGGATCCAGTGATATTTGAAACATATTCTCTAGTTTTATTGAGAACTCATGAGAGGTTCTGGCATGTGTTGGCAGATTCTTTGCATTGGCCTCACCACTCTATTTTTAATATTTATAAATCATGTTCATCAGGCTGTCAGTAGGTAGGAAATGAAAGCAGCTAGGAAACTCTGCCAAGACAAAAAAAAATAAAAAAAAAATCCTGCAGTGAACTAAAACTATGTTGACCACTAGGGTATGTGACAAACCAAAGTGTGTTCTGGAAGCAGCAAAAATAGGTTTTGTGCCAAAGTCCAGGCTTACCTCGCTGTCAGATGATCCGTGAACTGGAGATGTCGCATGTGCTCTCCACAAGGCGTGAAGAACTCATGAAGTGTGCTTTTCTACAACCTGGAATCTGCTCCGAACACAGGCTCGTAAATACATGCACATTAGCTTAAGTAAGACATGAGTCATAGAGGAGTCATCTTTCTTTTTGAAAGCATGTATTCCAAAATTCAATATGACTGAGTCCCCCCAGATGTCTATATGATTTTCCTCCCTCATGTCTTTTGTCAGGATTCACATGTTACCTTATCAGAGAACCCTTCCTTGACAACCCTTTTGCCTGCTCCCAACCCCATCTGCTTACCAAACTCTTGTCCTTTACGTCACTTACCAAGACCTGATATATTATGTATCTTCTCTCTTCTATCTTCCCCAACTAGACCGTGAGCTCCCTGAGAGCATTTCACCCAGTGTTGTGTCTCTGCCCCCTTGAACTGGCACATAGATGATGCTCATGGTTCAGAGCGTGTGACTTGAGGCTGTTTGGGACCATTAGCTTCTTAATTGAAGAAGCAACACTGGGGAAGAACTCTTAGGGTTGGAACAGACCTTAGAAATCTTCATCCCATTGTGTCCCAGTGTTTCTCATAACAGCATTTCTTTGGGCAATTTTACACCCGTGGGCTCCTGAACCTAGACCACAGCCTGAGGGACTGCCTGAGGGATGGAGGCATCTCGGCAGAGGGGGACAAAGGGAAAAATTGGGACAATGGCATAGCATAAACAATGAAATATAATTTAAATTAAAAATAAAAACAAATGAATGGATAAACAAATTGTGATACATCCATACAATGGAACGCTGCTCAGCAATAAAAAGAGGTGCACTACTGTTCTGTCCAACAGTAGTATTGAAGAGCAGTAGGGTGAGTCTCACAATAATTTTGCTGAGTGAAAGAAGTCAGACAAAAAAAAGAATATGTCCTATATACCGTACATAGTATTTGAGAAAATGTAAACTAATCTCTAGTGAGAGAAAGCAGATCAGATCCGTGGCTGCCCGAGGATTGGGGCAGGGAGGCACAAGAACATTAGGAGTGGATGATAAGCAGGCAGGATGAAAAATCACAAGGCGGAGCATCAATGAAAATGTTCATTATTTTAACTGGCAATACTTTCATAGGGATATACCTAAGGTATTTCAAACTCGCCAAATTATACTCATTAAACATGTGCATTGGCAATGGGCTGTAATTCAGGTATTCCTCAGTAAGTTATTTTTACACTAGAAAAATGGGCACAGTCTTTTCTCTGTCCCAACACACCTCCCCCATCATGAACAAGGCTGTCTGCGACAGTGAGCTGAGCTGAAGGAGAGAAGCTATCTGCATGCCTGGACACGCTTCTGGGAAGGCAACTCTGATAGACCCCCTTTCAGAGAGTCGTTCATTATTTTCAGAAGGTAAGAGTTTGAGTAAAAAGATCTATGTTCTTTGAAAACGTTATGTTAAGTAAAAGAAGCTCAACACAAAGTCACATGTAAGGAAACCTGTAGAGACAGAAAACGCGTTAGTGTCTGACAGGAGCTGGTGGGGGCGGGGGGGTGGGAAGTAATAAAATGTCCTGGGATTAGATAGTGGTGGTAACTGCACTGTCTTGTGAATACACGAAAAACTAGTGAATTGTACATACTAAAAAGCAGCAAAAACCAACAAAAATGATGAGTTTCTTGATGTGTTAAAAATTTTTAGGGAATCAGTACTGGTGAAATTTCCCAAGAGCTGGAAAAAGTCAGTAAAATAGTTCCTGTGAAATTTATTACTTGTCATTAGATTTTCATGCTTTCCTTTAAAAAAACCAAAAAACAAAAATGAAAGATGTGATCTACAAAACAAACAAACCTCCCCCTACACTTCTTAAGTAGTATTTATTTCTCCATCTTTGTAAATCCGAGACTAATATAACCACCATCAGAAATTCTGTTAACCAGAGGCTATAGTTCCAGCCAAACAGCTAAAACTGGATGTGTCAAGAAGACTTTTGGATATTTGATAAATAAATTATTCCTATTTGACTTTTGAAATTCTAAATATAGCTCAAGAATCTCTGTTGCCAAGTCCATGGTCCCCTTGTGTAGGAAACTCTAAAATGAGCCTAAGACACATCTCCTGAGTGAGAAAACCTAAGACCAGCTTAGATGCAGAGACTCGATCAAGGTCATACCTCTTACTGCAGTAAGGCTTCAATTACAGGGTCTTACGATGCAAGGTTACTGTCATGCTTACTGGTCCAGGAGACTTCCCCTCCACTGAACTGAGCTCCAGCTGCAGTGTTTCTGAAATGTATCCCACGACCATCTGTTTCAGAATCTTATGAAGGGGCCTGATAAAAACATGGCCACTTAGCCCTGTGCAGTCAGAATCTCTGGGAACAGAACCTAGGGCAGGTGTTTCATAGGCTGTATTTCTAAATCTGCGTGCACACTCCTGGACATCTTTCCAGGTCCACTGAATAGTCTCAGTCTCCACAAGAAAGAATAATGAGGGGATTGGTGAGTTCTCAGAGATGGTGGTTAAAAGCAAAAACTGATAGGTGTTATTAGTATTGTTATTGCACTAGTTTTCAGTGTCCAAATCCCTGTCCGGTCCCCTCTCCCTTTGCCTTTGTTGTAGTAAATGTGTCCCACTCTTCTTCCTCTTCAGGATGAATCCCACCATTCAGCTGTGTTGTACTTTCTGATGTAGAACCTTGAGATTGAACAATTCAAAAACTTTCTCTGAAACAGCTTTGTGGGACGTTAATTTAATTCTCCGAGTGGTGAAAACTGTTTAAGACATTTTTCAAAGGTTAGGCTGTTGAATATTTCATACCATGGAAACTGTTTTAGGAAAGAGTTGGAGACTAAAGGGCACCAAAAGAGGGGAAAATATACTTGAGGAAACCTTAAAGACTAGAATCCATGAGAATATTGATACATTGTTTTCCTCCATCTTGAAATGTCCTCGGGCACGTGTTCAACGAGCCAACTTTGTGGTTGTAGTTTTGTTCTTTCCGTGTTAACTTTGCAATTCTCCCTGCGGCCGTCATATTGATTCCAACACTGTGGTCATCACTACAGGAAAATGAAGGTATTAATAACTTGGTCTCTATGGACAGATTGTAATAGAAAACCTTATAAATAATTACCCACTAATGGGAAAATTGAAAATATGCACTGTATTGTACTGGTCATAATGTAATCATTAAAATTACAATTATGTGACAATGAAAGAACTCATTATGCATTAGTTTATCTTTACATAATGTTAATAGCTAATGGAAGTGTGACAATTACATCTAATTAAGTTTAACAACATTTCTGCACTTCTTGTAAACAGACTATATTTTGCTCGAAACAGTGTATATGGGGACATTAGTGAAGCTGAGGTTCATCTCCATTATGAGTTTTGAAATGTAACCATCAGTCCTGTCTTAAACCGTAACTTTATGTCTTTTTGTTAAATGAACTGGAAATGCATGTTCTTACCAAGAGTCGCTTTATTAAGAGGATTCCTGGACCGAAATTGGCATAGTTAAAATACCCAGTAGCCCTTCCATCTCACAAACTTGTGTGGAGGTGGGAAGAGGGTGGCTCATTTGTGTTTTGTCTGTAACTATAGACTAGTTACAGTAAGATTTCAAGTTAGAGGGGGTTCATCCAGTATTAGACCTCAATGATGGATGGGAGCAGGTTAGGTGTTGATTCTTTGCCATAGATTAGAACATGTGACTGCTCTCCCCGTCCTATCTGTGTGGCTTCGACCACGTTTAAAAACTCTTAAAGCTGCAGTGTTCCCATGTGTAAAGTAAGTCTGAAATAATAATATTTGCCTTCTGTACTTTTGTTATAATTAATCTAAACAATATTTATAAACACCACAGTTAGGGCCTGGCATGTGGTAAACATTGATAAATATCAGTTATTATTATGAATTATTTTACATCCATATTATAATATCAAGAGAACAATTAGTGTCTCTTTTCCTCCCCTCAATTTTAATAATTTAGATAATCATTTAAATTTATCTTTCCTTTCTTGAAAAAAACTTATTGCATGTATCATATTGAAAACAGCATAGGGACTTGCTGTAATGTAATGTAATGTAATACATTGATATGTAATCAAATGTCCTCTAAATGGAAATTTGAGACACTGGAGCTCTGGAAGGCATTGACAAGCCCCCAGGGATTCCAGCTGCTCAGATTTTGCTTTCAGAATGATGGTTGGTGGGATTCC
>VMDR010028875.1:0-12973 GCA_007922815.1 Macrotus californicus | reverse complement strand
CCTCTACCATCCAAATGCTTTAGTATTACTATCTTTTCCACCCTAGATGGCAGTAACAGCTTAGGTTCCTTAAGAAGGAACACATATCTTTTATTATTGCATTGTCAAGCCCTTTAGTTCTTTTTTGTATTTCACTGAATTAAAATAGTTCATTTTTATCATTTTAGAAATGTTTTTCTAAATGCAGATGAAGTAGGTAGAAATGAGAAAAGACAGATGCACACTAGTAACAGTTTAGAGGCAATACCTCTAGATGTCAATAACTGTGTTCTCTCTAGCATTTCTCCTTTTACTCCTCCTTGGGAATCCACCATCAGACTTCTCAAGACTCAGTATTTCCCTCCCAAGTCTACTCAATCTAGGGCATGTCCCTTAAGAGAAAGACAATTCATCCAGGATGGTATGTTGGAAATAAATGAAAGGGAATTCTTTATATTTTCAGAATAATGCAATAGATGAAGGAGGTCTGCAGGCCCTGGGGAGCAAGCAGAAAAGGGACTATGCAGGTGCCTCTCCACGGCTCAGTGCTGAAGGAGAGTGAGCAATTAGATTTCATAAGAAACCAGCCTGGGAACCAGAAGGCTCAGGGCAACAGGGAAATGTGGAACTACCATTATTGGTCTAGGTAGGCACAATCACTTCCTTTAGGGTATGGGAGGAAGGTAAGGCACAGGCCTGAATGCTTTTGCCAAGGTCATAGAGCTTGTAGGGAATTAACACAGCCAGAACTGAGCAACCTCCCTTAGCATCTGTGACAGCTCTAGGAAGCCTCCCTAACAATATTAGAATAATGTAGAAAACTTTTTCCCCCTTAGAATAAACTAGGCCAACTTTCAATGTGTAAGTAAAAACAAACAGAAGAAACAAAATTTACCATTAGATTATTAATGTGAATACCTATTTAAAAGGTTATTAAAAGTTTTCGGTATATAAAATTTTTCATTAATTTTATTCAAAAATCCAATTTTAACATACTCTGGTCACAATACAAACCATGCTCAAAAAGTTATCTTTGGAGTCTGTAGATGCTCAGAACATTGTTGGAATTGTCTTCAGCTTTAGTTTATGTGAGCAGAGGATGTTTTTTAGTTGTAAAAGTAACAAATTCATTCTTACCATAAAAACCTTAACAACAAGACCAGATTCCCTTTGTCTATCTCCTCCTGTCCCAGCTCTTCCCCAGAGAAAGCCTTTAGGTTGCTGTGGGTCCTTCCTGGTCTTTCTCTACAGTACAGTTTATAACTTGGACAACATCATCTTTACTAATTGCATCACACTTGGCTTTGCACCAAAATTGCACCATTTAGCTTGATCATCCACATCATTCATGAGATTTAATCCTAAATGGATTTTGGTTGGTACCAAAAGTCAAAACCATTCTCAGAGAACAAATAAGAAAAAGGAAGCCTTACCATTACTGATAATTAAAAGTAAAACTTCCCCTGAAAAATTTCCATAAAATGAACTGTAAGCTCTGAAAGTAATTTCAAAACTGTTGTGAGCAATGGCAACATAAATAGAAGAGCCATCTGAGCTATTCACATTGCTTTAAGAACAAATCTTGGCTATTAAAAAGGCCTGTCTACTTGTGTTCAGATGAGATCTGCTGTCTAACAACTATGACCCAGTATCCTCATCCAATTTTTGTAAGCAACTGGGTCTTCTGTTACTCTTACTTAAAGGGGACATTCTCATTTTGAAGCTGCTAAGATTATTAACCTTCTAATCTTCAATTAGACACACTAAAAGGTAAGAACCTTTTAAATGACCCATCTGGCAGCTTGACTACGGGAATACCTTTTGCTTGTTCAGAGAGAGAGAAACAGCATGGCTGACGGTAGGAGACCTGTGCTTGGAGTTTACAGTAGGAACTGATCTGTCCCTTGCAGTCCCTTCAATACTTCGAAATGCAGTTTCAGTGGCTCAAGAAGTAATGGAGAATTGTTATTGAATGCAGAGGACCACAAATGCCCCTGGTCCTATGGCGCAGCAAGAATCTGACTCGCCCACAGGAAAACTGTCCCCTGCCATCTTTCATGTCACCTGATGCTCAGTAAAACCTGTGGCTCTCTTCTCTTTTGTCTGGAATATCAGACACATATCTCTTATTATTGCATTGTCAAGCCCTTTAGCTCTTTTTTTGTATCTCACTGAATGTAAATAGTTCATTTTTATCATTTTAGAAATGTTTCTCTAAATGCAGATGAAATAGGTAGAAATGAGAAAAGACAGATGCACAGCAGTCTAGCTCTTCACTAACAGTGGTAATGTAGTGTGTGTGTGGTGACTCCCCTACCCATGCCTTTCATTCAGAGCCTGTGAGTGCTGAGCCCAGTGTGATGGGTTCCTGAACTGCTTCTAGGAGGTGACCAGAAATGCTCGTCCTCAGGCCACCCCTCTTCCCAAGGCCAACAGAAAGGAGCTCACAGCCAGCTCTGCCATCTTGGCAACAGACTCTAGCCACAGAGAGGAGGGCCCTGCTTCAGGGAGATGACTGGACAGCAAGGGCCAAGGATGAGTACATCAGGCTAGGCACAGGAAATGCTACACTCTGTTGGCCCAGACACACTTGGTTGAACCCCTAATCTTGTAGGAATGATCTCTATGTCCACAAGGAACCTCTCCTATTTTTCTAGAAACCAGTGGCCCTCTAACTTGTTTTCACCCTTGTGGTAAAGGCATGAGTACAGAAGAATATTTTCTCTAAAAAACAATCCATACAGAAAGATGGTACCCACAGCCAAAAGGTGGGTACCAGCCCATCTTGAATGGACACTGCTTTGCAGCCCCAGGCTGGGGGTGCCTGGCAAGAAGAGAAGTCAGTGTGGCCTGATATGCTGACTGTTCAAGAAAAGATGTACATTCCAGTATTTATGTAAAATCTCCTATTTTTACAAGTTCAATCAAGTTTTGTCATAACACCCTGTGGGGCAAACCACACACATTGGCCATGCCTCAGGCCATGTCTACCACTTCTGCAGAGGAGGTCTGTGGGTATAGGCTTGTCCCATAGCAGGGCACTTTAGATCCAAAGAACCCAAGTTTCTGTACCAACACAGCTGATGGTTGCAGTCCTCATCCTCCTTCCCAACAGCTGGGTGAAAAAACAAATGGCCTCCTTCCCTGCATCCCCCATGGAGCTGGTGCAGCACAAGCTGCGCTGAGCATCAGCCTGTCACTGCTCTGTCTCTGCAGGGAGTCCCAGGCACCCATATTTTCACAATTGATTTAATCCTGCAGCAGTTATTAGTGAAGAAATGCCTGATGAGACTCCTTTTGTTAATTTTTATTTGAAATTGCTGTTTTTATAGATCAAAGTGGCTGAGTATCCACAAGTTCATATGGTTCAAACTAAGTAAAATAATCTTGCTTCTCTGCCGTTCCTCAGGGAATGGCTGGCCACCTTGGCCTTGTCCACTATCCACCAAACTCTGGGCTGTCCAGGCAGGTTTAGCTGGCACTGCCAGGCTGGGCTACTAGGTGTTAGAAAAGGCCGCTCCAGCCTCCATCAGCTCTAGCAAGACAGGCTCCAGAGACTTGTGTAAACATTTCTCAGGGCTGTGTTTGGAATATTTATGCCCCTTTATTGTTTTCCCATTACTGTCTAGAAAAGAAATCTAGACAGTCTCAAAGCTCTGAAATCACATAAACCAGGCTCTAAAAAATAAACCTTAGAAAGAACATATTAGGTTTATATCTAAACTCACTCACTGCTGTTTGCCATTATTTAAAGTATTCACTTTTTCTATCATTTAATTTCCATTTTCATTCAGAAATGGCTGCTTCCACTAAATTGAGAACCAGTACTATTCCATCCTCTGGACTCCCTGGAACAGTATCTCAGAGACACTGTGATGATGAAGCCTCAGCCAGTGCAAACTCCATTTATTCCTCCATTGGCCAGAGGGGACATGTCACAGAAAAGTGTGTTCTTCCAACAGACATTTTTGGAGCCAGCAAAGGAGGAAACCTGGGGAAATGGTGCTGCATGAGGAACGTGGGGCATGATAAAGTTGGGGGTAAGGGCACTGACCTCACTGAGAAATGTGCCTTTGATTGTACAAAGAAAACCTTCCAGAATCAGGACAAGCCTGGCGCTTGGCCCAAAGGGGCAACTGGTCCAACTCACCATTTTCCAGAAGACTCTCTCTCTGAAAACCAGGGATATTCAGAGTTACTAAGATCCTATTGTACGAACCTTAGCCTTGATTTTTCCCTTTTGGTTTAGGTGGAAAGCCCATTAATGAGGAGAGGGGAAGCTCAACCAGTGTACTGAAGTTTACTTAACCAAATCACATGCAGCAAGCCTCTTTTTCCAAAACAAACTCAACTATTGTCCTTTGCTTTTCTGTCTTAACTATCAAATCTTCCAGCAGAAATATATAAAAATACATTTAACCAAGTGTTGAACCAAATTAACCAGAAGTTGACAAATTAGATGCCCAGCCCTTCTGCTCTAGTTTAAAATAAACACACAATTTACTTACATGCTTCTGGAGACCTCAAATAATTCTAAAAGAAATGAGTTAAAAACTCCCAGAAGTAAATGTGTCTCCATAATGCATAGGCTCACCCATGAGGAGGCCAGCAGTGGGTACCCATACCCACAAGTTGCCAACTAGCTAGGCATTGCAGCCCCCACCACTCAGGCCCCTGGGAAGGCAGAATTTAATTTATTATTCTATTACAGTTGTCCTAATTTTCCCCTTTGTCCTCTTCCACCCAGCCCACCCCCACTCCCACAATAAATCCCCACACTGTTGTCCATGTCCATGTGTCATTCACACATGTTCTTTGACTAGTCCCTTCTCCTTTTTTCCCCCCATATGCCCCTCCCCTACCCTCTGGTTGCTGTCAGTCTGGTCCATGTTTCCATGCCTCTGGTTCTATTTTTCTTGTTAGTTTATTTTATTCATTAGATTCCACTTATATGTGAGATCAAAATGAACAAAGGACCTAAATAGACATTTCTCCAAGGAGGACATACAGAGGGCCCACAGACACATGGAAAGATGCTCAGCATCGCTAACCATCAGAAAGGTGTAAATTAAAACCACAATGAGATATCACTTCACATTGGTCAGAATGGCCATCATTAATAAATCAACAAACAAGTGCTAGTAAGAATGTGGAGTAAAGGAAACCATAGTACATGGTTAATGGGAATATAAACTGGTGCAGCCACTGTGGAAAACTATGGAATTTCTTTAAAAAGCTAAAAATGGAACTGCTTTTTGATCCAGCAATTCCACTGCTGGGAATATACCATAAGAATCCTGAATCACCTATCCAAAAGAACCTATGCACCCCAATGTTCATAGCAGCACAATTGACAATAGCCAAGTGCTGGAAACAGCCTAAGTGCCCATCAGTAAATGAGCAGATCAAAAAACTGGTACATTTATACAATGGAATACTATGCAGCAGAAAGAAAAAAGGAACTCCTACCTTTTGTGATAGCATGGATAGAACTGGAGAATATTATGTTAAGAAAACCAGTTGGTGCAGGCAGAATTTAGATGTTGACAAAGTGAAAGGCATTTCAGGAGCACTGAGGTGCTCTGACAATAGACATGAAACCACATGGACATCAACAACCACAAACATGTACCTGTCTTTACCAGTCACCTTTCCCCTAAGGAGCACAAATCTACACGATGCCATGGGGAGTCCAGAAGACCATCACTGATGTGCTTTGGCAGTAAGTGCAAGGCCTTCCCCAGCATACTATCACTGTCCAGCCATGCCCCTGTCTAGCTCCTTCTAACTAAGAGCTAACTAGGGGAAGAGGCTGCTTGGCATTGGCAGTCACATTAGGATGCTGAGGGAGAGCCACCTCCCTGCAAGGGCAACTTGAAACTACCCATGCTGAGTCCTCATGCCCCATCTCAAATCTCTCCTGCAGTTTATATTCACTGGATATAAATTTCACTCCACATACACAAATGGCCATGGGAGACCCCTGGCCTTCCCCAGCAAGATTGAGAAAATGTCAATTAGCATTAGTCTAGTGGATGCTGCTGACTGTGGCAGGGGGTGGGTGGTTAGGGGCAAGGACACACTACCTTGTTTCTTCACTCAGTGCCTGGCTCATATCCAGTGAATGACTGAATGAACAAAGAGGCAGAAATTGATGGGGGAAACTGTTCCCAAAGCATAGTCTCAGAGTAGGATACTCTGAACAAACAATTTCTCTGTGGACCCTCAACACTTTTCCCCTGAGCTGCTGGGAAGTGTTCACTCTGTAGAAGCTACGAGAAATCCACTTATACTAAACAGGCATCTTGTAACAGTGAAGTGCCTCTGGGAAGGGTAGCATCCAGTACCTGGTAAGATCAGCGGTCCCCACTATAGCAGTACTGACATTTGGGGCCAGATCATTCTTTGTTGTGGGGCCTGCCCTGCACATTGCATGATGTTTAGAGCATCTCTGGAGCAACTCTTGAGTTGAATCAACTGAAAAAAACATCTAATGACATTGTCAAATGTCCCCTAGAGGTCAAAACCACCCCTGGTTGGGAACCATGAATGTAAATGAATCAGATTGCTCTTCCAGTACTGTGTTAAGGGAACTGGCATTTCTTAAAAGAAGGTCTAAGAGGATAAATAGGTAATTGGGAAGCAGGAAGCCTAGTGAAAAAGCATATTTTTGGGCAGGAGGACTGCATGTGAATGAATGGCTGCACCCACAGTGTTATCTAGATTTCTGTCTGTGTCCAGGAGAGAAGTCAGTTTCTTCCTCATTCTATCACTTCCCTCTTTGGACTATAAACTAGGTTAATGGTCGTACTCATGAAATGGAGGTACAGTTTGGGCCTGAATCGTCTCTGGCATCATGTAAAAATACATCTTGAATTTGTGAAATGGGAAAGAGTCCATTGCTAAGCTGTGTAATATCCACATTCCCATTTTATTAAAGAAAAAAATCTAAGCCTTGAGAAGCAACAACACCCATATTGAGCTCTCTGGGGCAAAACTTTCAAGTGTTTATTAACAAAATTAGGCACAGGCAGTGATAAAGACCTCTGCAGACACAATCTTAGCTATCGATTGTCTTCACTGGCCATGCAGGGTGTAGCCCTGAAGGAGCCTCTGAAAGTCACTTAATTACTTCTTGAATTGAGAATGGAAGATATTGCTACCCAACAGCCCCTGGAGCAAGGTGAACACAAGCAAACTTCTGCCCCTGAAGAGGGGCTCCATGGAACCCACTTCCAAATGTAATAGAACATACATTTCAAGTAAAAACATACTTGAATTTTTTCTCTTTGTAAACTTGTCTTTCTGCCACCACTCTCTTCTGGTCCTTACACAGTGTGATTGCATATGTGCCCACCCCATCACTGACTGGGAAGGGAGTTCCCAGTTTGGGGATGGAGACCCGTGAGTAGGCGCTAAGGCAACAATGGATAGGGACATTGAGAAGGCATGGCCAGGTCTGTAATGAAGAGTGGAGGAAGAAGCCACCTCACCTATCCAAGGAAAGGCAAGTCAGGTGGAAGAAAGATGATCACTGAAGCAAATCTGAGGGGAGGACAGGGTGGGTAGCGCCAGGCTCAGAACTAGAAAAGCAGTCTGAGTTGCCCTAGTGCAGTAACTGGAAGCATTTTGGAGCTTGGAGCAGAAAGTGTAACATGGGGAACTTGGACGATTTCATAGTAGTCACTCCCTGGAAACTGGAGAGCTACCTATTGATGATGACAATGAATGGGATAGTTTTACCTATTTCCCCCAAGGCCGGGGGTCAGCGTTTGTAGTCCTTGGCCTAAGGCCTAGGCAAAGCAATGATGGCCGATTCTTCTGTAGTTCTGAAATTCTTGCTGTCTCTTCTCTCTTTAAACTCAGAATTATGTGTATTTTGTGTTCAGAACTTTAGAAGAATTAGGTCCTCCTTCAGGTAACAGTGTGTGTGCTGGGGGGTGGGTGTGGTCTATAGGCTTCAGGGCACCAATGTACAGTGAGTCTAGACACCACAGGTACCAGGCTGCTGGGACAACAGAGGGCCACAGGGAAACCACTGTGATGCGATGAAAGTCATGTTCACAGGACTGCAGGGGACTGTGGACCAAAGTGGGGGTCCTGGGAGATGGAGGAAGGAAATAGCAGAGGACAAGAGAAAACAGGAAAGAGAAAGAGGTTCTTGGGGCTGAAGCATGACTCTGATCGCCTAAGAGGTCCCAGGGACCCTGGGCCGGGGTGCATCATACCCACCAGATGGCTGTATCTCCACATTCATGGTCTCCCTAAACCAGTTACCAGAGAGCCCTGGTCTTGACACATACTCTGACAGGCTAAGTATTGTGAGGGAATTCTGCTTCTTTTGCCTACCACCAAACCCAACAATTTATAAATACCTAAATTCACCATTCCCAAGGCTTTCACTAAAAGCCACCAGATTCATATATTGTAAAACTAGCTCAGAACAGAAAGTTCCAGTGGCCCTTGGTCTACCAGGTATTGATCATATAGCAGTTTAAGTGAATGTTAGTGTTTTATTTTCTAGAGGAGGAAGGGGGTTCAGAAGTAGCTGAAAAAAACCTTAAAAAGAAAAACCTGAAGAGCATTACTACAGGCTGTTCTGTAAGCCCCTAATATAGCCCAACCTGCCCTGATACCCCTGAGGAGGCCTTGAGCCCTTGCTGTCCCACTGCCACCCCTCAGCTTGCCCACATGCTCAGAATTGCTGAAACTCCTCAGAGTCTTACAAATGTAGGTAGTGAGCACAAGTGCATTTAAGAACAGGTCTCTCCATAACAGCGTGGATGGATCTCATAAGTGTAATATCAGTGAAAGAAGGCAGACACCAAAGAGCACCTAATATATGACTGCATTGTTATAAAGTTCAAAAGCAGGTTAAACTAATTTGTGCTGATAGCCATCAGGCAGTGGTGATCTTCTGTGGGGCATGCCTGGAAGTGGGGCCTGAGTGTGTTCCTGGGGGATGGTCATATCTCTGTTGATTGGGTGCTGGATACAGAGGTGTGTTCAGTTTGTAGGAATTCAATGAGCTGAACATTTATAATGCACATGCTTTTTTCTAACTATATTAACCTTCAATAGAGAGCTTTCATACTTCTGAACCTCAGTGGGTGGACTGACATGAGAAGCTGCTCTGCTTTGTGGCCCTCCTGGGCACCCAGCCACACTTTCACAGCCTGGGCCAGAAGCCTAGGCAACACCAAAGAGGCCCAGGCCCACCCTTACCTGCTGCAGCCTGTCCTCTTGCCTCCTGCTCTGACTCGGGCGGTTGATGAAAGATCGCGTGGACACTTTGTAGTGATTCAGCAGGCAGACAATGACCACGACCATCACTGTAACCACAACAATGATGATGATGATCTGGGCGAACTCCAACTCCGCTGCAATGAAAGAGGAAACTGTGTTAAACCACGTGCCCCCTGGCATCATCACACACTCAGTTCTCCAGAGCTCATCTCCTCAAGGTGCTCTGATTGTTACAAACCTTGTCTTTGTAATTTTATAACGAGAAGAGCAGTAGGGAAAGTGTATTCCATTGGCCCTACAAGACCTGTAGAGATGCTGTGCTGTAAGTTACACCGTTCTACACATGAAACTCAAAGACCAGCCCAGTGTGCATGCCACAGGCTGGCTGCTGCCTGGGGTACCCTTTCCTACTGCTCAGGCAAGCCCTTAGGGGCCATATCTTGGGGTATAAAAATAAGTGCTCTCCATCACCTAAACTCTGTCTTGCCACACGGCATCCTCCTCCGTCCATCCTTAGAGGAGTTAAGAAAGGCTGTCAAAATTGGAGCTGTTTCTCCCAGGGTAATCTCTCTAGGAAAGTTACACCCATCTTTATGGTTGTGTCAAGTTTCCCAAAGCACACCCAGACAGGATCCACAGAAAATATGTTTTAAAAAGCCCCAACCTCCTTTCCTCAAAGCTGATGCCTTTGGAAGTAATTTAGAAAAATAACATCTTCACTGGCTCCAACTCTGCAGGCACCATATTCTGTGAGCAGTCTGGTCACCAGTGGGTATCTGATGCCATTACAAAAGATTTTCTAAAGTCCATTAACACATGCTTCACACATGAGTATAGTGCCATGGAGCTATATCTACAAAGCAGCACAATGAGTTGGCGATGAGAGAAGTAGGTGATTCAAGCCCTTCAATTTTGCAGGAAGAAAACAGAAGCTCAATGCTCAAGGTCAGCTCTAGAACCCAGACCCTCTGCTTTCTGGCTTCCAGCTCATGACTCAGTTCTGAGTGCTGGCTACCTGTTTTCCTCTGAGTCTCCCCACACACTAAAAGGAAATGACTGTTCATGCAGGAACACCAATTTAAAGAGTGAAAGACTCAAGAAGATGGTAGGGAGAACAGTGTACAACTTTTGTTGTGAGATGGGCAGCTTATGAAGGTCAAGAGAAAGAGGGGAGAGTTCTTTTGATTGTGCTACTGCCTCAAACTTGCAACACATACATGCATGCATACTCACACACATATACATATGCACACAAAGACACATGAATGTGTATACATGTACATGACACATGTGGACACACATGGGCATGGTGTATTCATGCACTCATATACACATGGGCATAGAAATACACACATGCATGTATATACACAAGGCATGCACACACGTACATGCACACAACAATGCACAGCCTCTTGTTGCAGTAGGGCTCAGGCTACTGGCCAGTGGAGAAGCATTATCTCTCAGTGAATGGGCTCACAGTTGGGATGATGCAAAAGGGCACTGGGTACCACCCTCCCTCCGATGTCTGCTTACTCTGTCCACACCCTGAGAACAAAGGGACAGGGGCTAGGCCATATGGGGGTAGCTGGAGGGTCTTCCCGAATTCCACCATGTCCTGTCTTGTAGTACTGTCCCCCAATCCTACCCTCAACCCCTACATACCTGAGGGACAAAGATTTACATAGTGCCTTCTGGACTGGGCTGGATTGCACTTGGCACTGGGCCTGTAGGGGTGCTGGTCCAGAGGTGCACCTTGGAGAATGGAGACCTAGTATGAGGGAACTGAACTGCTGAGCCCCATGTGGTATGCAGTTGAGGCCAGGTAGGTTTGCCAGGTGCACCTCTTGCTGGCAGTAAAAGGGCAGATCCCAGTGGGCACAGCTGACTGTGGAGGCTCAGGCAACAATGCCAGAGCAGTTCTAAAGACTGGCACTAAGCAAGACCCACGTGCTGGGCTCCCTACTCCCCCTTCATAGTATCACTGCTCTGTAAACTCCTGAGGTTTAATGGCTGATTGGCAAGGCTTCCAGAGGGCCTGGGTGCCCAGTTCAACCCCAAAGGCTTGAGCATCTACTTCCTCTGGGGAAAAAGCCCCCAGGGAGTCACCAAATTTATGTACACCAAACCCCTCCTAGGGACTATAAGAAATCTTCATGATGGAAGCCTCCTGGAAAGGACTGAAATTTCTCCCAGAAGGAATAGGCTGGAAACCTTTGCATTTGGGGTACAGATATAAATGTGGCCTCATTTACCCTTGTGGGCTGTGTGATGTGTGACATGCTTGTTAATCCAGAAACACTGTCTTCATGACTCTGACTTTGTGCATGACTTTGAACATAACATTTCCATGTCTAGGACATCCTGTGTCTTTTGGGGTCTGTGTCACATGGTGCCTGTGTGAAGCCATGTGATTGGATCCCTTTCTTCATCACTTATGACATAAGATGTCGACTGTGCCTTTTTAGTCTACCTCTTACATGAAACTATGATCAGAAACCTGTTTCTATTTATTTTGTATTTTTGGTATCAGGCATGAGGTGGTGTCTAGAAGGTAGTTGAATGACTTCATCACTAAGAGGGGAACCAATGAATGACTCTGGAGCACACATGTTGAGACCAAGACCTCTCTTCTAGAATGTATGGCTCCACCTGCACAGGTGTGCTCCCTGTGAGGACAGCTACTGCTGACAGAACTGAGGCCTGCATTAGCCGTAGTGCACAAGTAGTGCAACTCAGCAGAGCTGTGTGGATCTGTGCAGAGAGGTGATCTACCAACCCAAGGCCTATCACCCCGGTGATGAGCAATCATTGACCTAAGCTGGGAGTTAATTCTACTTAGGTCAAAGGTAGTCAACGTAGCATGAAGACTGAACTTCATAATGCCTCGTTTTACCAACCTTCATTTTTATTTTGTGGATGAACTGCGGTGTGCATCCTTTCAGGTTAAATCATACCCTAAAATTGACAATTTTTTTTTCCTCAAGAAAACTTGACTGCTTTATAGCTATGGAAAGAGAGGAAAGTGATAACTACACTGAGGGATGCCACACAAAGTCTTCATGGGTTAATTCTTCACGTGGAGAATGTCTTCCTAGGTTATCTTTCCTGAATATGGAAAGCTATACAGATAAACACCTATAGCAGAGTAATCCAATTATGTATTCATAATTCTATGGACATATTGGGATATATCTGTGTTCCATTTGAAAAGGATTTTTATTATAAAATGACCTTTAAAACGTAAACAATATAGAAGGAAGTAGTGTATAATGCAAAAGTTCCCCTTTATGGGCCTGCAGCCCTCTCAACCACCCCCGCCCCATTCAACCCCATGAGGTGGGGGACGCAGTTCACCCATTGTGTTTATTTGTGCATTTGCCTATTGAATAAGGGCTTTCTTCTTATTTATGAATGGAATTATTGTACAAATACACTGTTCTAGTTTTTTTCACTTAATACATCACAGATATCTTTAAACAAGAATATACATAAGCCAATCTCATTCTTTATGGTAGCTATCTACCCCAGAATATGAATATACTAGAACTCACATTTTCCAAATGATGGATATTTTGGTGTTTTTCTTCTTTTTCTATTATGATCAGAAGATTGTGTGTGCATGCATCTGTATGTGTATGAGTGTCAATGTGTGTGTTGACCCACATTTGTAAGTATTCTTATAGAAAAGATTCCTAAAGTTGAAATTTCTGGGTCAAGGATATATCCTTTTAAATGCTGATGGCTTCCA
>VMDR010028874.1:0-12975 GCA_007922815.1 Macrotus californicus | reverse complement strand
TTGTTGAATCTTCATCTCAACCAAATACTCTGATACTGATCTTTAAACAATCCTCATTGTACAGATGTACATTGTACATCATGTGACATAACTTGCCGAAGATCACACAACAAGGAAGCAGCAGAGTCCAGATTGAAGCTAGTAGTGTCAGTCACCGCTTCCTGATCCCTTTGGTGCCAGCACCCCATCCTGGTGTCTGGTTATGTTGTCTGGGTTAGTCCTCACGACAACCCTGGGGGGTGGCATCATTATCGTCCTTATCCTTGTATCGTAGCTGAAGATGCCGAAACCCATAGAGGGAGGTGATTTTCCTGAGCGCCTGATGTCAGCATCCAGGACCTGCTTGTGAGTGGGAATTTCTGGCTTCTGCCTTGATCCAATACAAGGGGTGCTCACCTCCTGCTGCGCTTGTCGCTCCAGCTCTTGGGAAGCTCTCCCCAAGGGAGAGCTTTACCCCTGGCAGGAAACTCAAATCCGCCCCGTCTGAGCTCTGGGGACTCCAGGGACCTCACAGAGCTCTGTCTTGGGGTCAGCAGCACTTGTCCTCACCTCTTCCTCCCCTAGACACGATTGTTGGCGCCTTTGTGTCCTCTAACCTCTTGTGGACAATCAGCGTCCCTTCCATGGGCTAGAGTAAGGCCTGGCCCACCTACAGAGAGGTGATGAGTGGACTGTCACCTCCCTGTCCTGGGTTCCCACTCACTCCTATTGACCAAACCTCCAGCCCCAGCCTGGCAGTGACGGAAACTCCAGGTGAGATCTACGTTTGGGATGCTGACTTTCCTGAGACAAAAGTGAAGTGGCTTGTGGTTTCAGAGCCCAGCTCCAGATACACTCCTATCCCCACGCCCCTCCTGTGTGCCAACCGCAGGCCAAGTTCCCATCAAAAATGGCAGAGAGAAAATCAGAGGCTTAGATATAGAGTGGAGAAATCACACTTCCCTGGATTTGTCAGGCTTGAGTGAAAAGCCTTAGCTTCCCGAGACCACTCACTTATCATGAGAATTAAATCTGGAGTCATTTGTATAGTTAATTGCTCTGATGACAAAATAATAATAAAATTTCTCTTATCTCTTCCTGGGACTCCCAGATGATTATAGCCTGAACAAGGTTACTAGCTAAGCCTCCTGAGTTCCAGGAAGTCTGGAGTAGCTTTCGAAGCAGGCCAGCACGCAGCACACAAAAGCTTCAGGCATTCAAGAAATGAGCCCCACAGCTTGGAGACCAGTCCAGACCTTGGAGACCTGTCATCAAAGCTAAGGTGGCTGAGGAGTTGTCTGTGTAGATGTCGGGGAGATTTGTAAACCTGCCAAAGAGTAGGAGTAAGAAGACCTTTAGGCAGAGGAGGGCGACAGCAGCTTCCTTCCCCTTTGAGGGCAGGAAAAATCATTCTTGTTGCTCACCTGTGGGGTGTGTGGCTGCTCTCACGGGATGATGGATCTGGTGCTCATTGCATCATCCTGGAGCACGGGGGGCCGGGGGCAGACATTTACTCTTCACTGTGAGGTGTGTAACGAGAAGTCTGTCTCTGACCCAGAACACCTTGTGTGCATGTCTGGGCCAAAATTCATAAACACGAGTATTAAACACCCAAGAGAGAGGCAAAGAGAGTCCAAAGGGGAAATTAAGAGACTGAAACAGAACAGAATCTCTGGGAGAGACAGAATGGTCAAGGGAGAAAGCAAATCCAGGTCACACTTTCTCTCACTAAGAAAGTACTTTCTTTCTGAGAGGAAGTGTGACTGGGAGGCCAAAGAGAAGGACCCAGTGAATCCTTTATTGTATTTATTGTATTTATTGAGCACCTGCTGTGTGCCACACACTTTAGGTTGGAGACAAAGCATGAACACATTTATATTCTGGGTAGGAAGAGAAGGACGAAAAACCAATGAGTAAAATATATTGCCTGTCAGATGGTGACAAATGTTATGAAGAAAAGTAAAACAGGGAAGGGGGATGTGAGATTTAAATCCAGGGAGTTAGGGCCCTGACCGGTGTGGCTCAGTTGGTTGGGCATCTTCCAGCAAGGTGAAAGGTCGGGGCTCGACCCCTGGTCAGGGCACACTCCTGGGTTGCGGGTTTTGTCCCTGGTCGTGCCACATTCAAAAAGCAACTGATCTGTGTTTCTCTCTCCCATCGATATTTCTGTCCCTCTCTTTCTGCCTCCCTTCCCCACTCTCTAAAAATAAATTTAAAAAATCTTCTAAAATAAATAAATAAAACCAGAGAGTTAGGAAAAGCCTTGCTGGAAAGGGGACAGTGGGTAAAGATCCGCGTGAGGACTAGGAGGGACCATGCAATGTTTGGTTCAAAGAGTTTTCCAGGCAGAGGGGATGGCAAGTACAAGGGCCAAGGCTGGAGTGAGCGGGACTGGGGTGAGAGATACAAAGGGTCGTACTGGGCGGAGCCTGGTGGGCCCCTGGGAAGACTTCGGTTTTTATTCTGAATGAAGTTTAAACTGAAATGTCAAGGATAAGCACACAGGAAGGCCTGAGGCTCCCAGGGCAGAATCAATCTCTGGGCTGCAGTTTTTTGGATTCAGTTCATTCATTTTTTTAAATAAATTTTTAAAGATTTTATATATTTATTTTTAGAGAGAAGAGAAGGGAGGGAGAAAGAGAGGGAGAGAAACATCCATGTGTGAGAGGTATCCATTGCCTCTGTTGCCTCTTGCATGCCCCCAACTGGGGACCTGGCCCACAACTCAGGCATTTGCCCTGACTGGGAATTGAACTAGCAACCTTTCAGTTCACAGGCTGGCACTCAATCCACTGAGCCTCACCAGCCAGGCTCAGTTCATTGATTTTTTCAACTGTTCCTCTATTATTCATTTTCCAAACATTAAGGGAGGCCTGCTATGCCCCCGCGATTGTGCTGAGTGCTGGAGAGACAGAAAAAAAGACTCTTTCCTCAGCTCTGGAGGAAGAAAACCTTTCAGGGTGGGGTGAGGTCCTGTCTTCCTGCGGGTGGAGATAATGCTGTCAGTGTGACCTTGGAGAGCCACAAGTTTGGGAAATAAGTGGGTGACAAGCTGGGGAGGGGACGTACTTGGGGAAGGGGGAAGCTGGAGAATGTGGGAGTGAGGGTGGGGGAGAAAGGACAGACTCTTACCAATCATGTTTCTCTCTTGTCTGTCATATGAGAGGCACTGTCTCCTGTTGGCTCTGAGCTCTGACTTCAGACTGGGCAGGGAGGGACAGTGGGATGGGCCAGGACAGGTGGCCTTGACATATATTGCTTGTTCCCTGACCACTCAGTCTTCACTTTTAGGACAGTTTCCATTTGGAGAGGAGTGCTCTGCCTGAGAAAGATGGTTTTTGCCTGTGGAGAATGACTCAGCACGAGGATCCTGGTGGTTTTTCCTTAAGTTCTCTCCCCAGAGCCACCAACCCCAGATTCTCCTCAAGCGTCTCTAGGCCACTCTGCCCTCCCTCTGCTGGAGCCCGGGAACTTCTTGGGCAAATCTCTGATTCCAGATCTGGGACACAAGAGGTACAAGATGAGCCTAGAAGATCTTTTATGTTATAAATTTCAGGCTCTGGGGTACTGAGTCAATTCAATCCAATTTAATGAGCATCTTCAATATACAAAGCAGTATGCCCAAGAACCATTAGAAGAATCTTTGCAGACCCACTAGAGATCCTCGGGATCCATTGGAGAATCATTGATCTAAAAACATCTGGATTTCAGAACCCTTTTGATGTGAAATTATCTGTTACTGGTCACTGAGAGCTACTACTTACAAGTCCTGGGAGAGGACCCTGAATAGTGAGAGCTGGCCAAAACCCCTGCCTTGCAGACAGGTTGCTGAGATTGTACCAGAGAAGAGAAGGCTGCAGGCCTGTACTCTTCACTATACCAGAATGCAGAGCTCTGTTCGGATCCATTTAGGAAAGAACGTTTATGGAGGCAGCAGCCGTGTTGCAGTGAGCCAACAACACAGATGGTATGAAGAGCAAGTACAGGGAGTAATGAAACCACACCCTGGAAGCATGAAGTTATCACTCTCCCAACAAGCTGAGCCCTGACAATGAGATAGTGAGATAGTGCCTTTAGTCAAATGGCTCTGAACAAATTTCATTTATTTATTTTTTTATTGTTTTTCAAGCACAGTTGTCTCCATTTCCCTCTATTCCCTTCCCCCACCCCAGCTCCACCTCTGCCCTCGATTCTACCACCCTTTGGCTTTGTCCGTGGGTCCTTTATACATGTTCCTTGATGACCCTTCCCCTTCTCCCCCCTCTTATACCCCTCCCCTCTGGTTACCATCAGTGTGTTCTTCATTCCACTGTCTCTGTTTATATTTTTTCCTTGCTTGTTTGTTTTGTTGTTCAGGTTCCACTTATAGGTGAGATCATTATGGTATTTGTCTCTCACCACCTGGCTTATTTCACTTAGCATAATGCCCTCCAGTTTCATCCATGCCGTCATGAAGGGTAGGGACTCCTTTCTTTCTGCTGTGTAGAATTCCATTGTGTAAATGTACCACAGTTTTTTGACCCACTCATTGACTGATGGGCACTTAGGTTGCTTCCAGCACTTGGCTACTGTAAATTGCGCTGCTATGAACATTGGGGTGCATAGGTTCTCTTGGATTGGTGTTTCAGGGTTCTTAGGGTATAGTCCCAGTAGTGGAATTGCCGGGTGAAAAGGCAGTTCCGTTTTTGGTTTTCTGAGGAAATTCCATACTGTTTTCCACAGTGGCTGCACCAGTCTGCAATCCCACCAACAGTGCCCTAGGGTTCCCTTTTCTCCACAACCTCGCAGCACTTGTTGTTTATTGATTTGTTTATGATGGCCATTCTGACAGGTGTGAAGAGATATCTCACTGTGGTTTTAATTTACATCTTTCTGGTGGCTAGTGATGCTGAGCATCCTTTCGTAGGTCTCTGGGCCCTTTGTATGTCCTCCTCAGAGAAGTGTCTGTTCAGGTTCTTTGCCCATTTCTTTTCTTTTTTTATTTAATGCCTAATTCTCAATGATCTGTTTTACCGTATGATTTTAGTGAGATAGAAATGGAGTGGTAGGTATTTTCTGGGTCCTGGAATGGTAGCATGAGTTAATATGGTTTGTGAAATTTCTTTTTTTTTAAAGTATATTTTATTGATTATGCTACTACAGTTTTCCCAATTTTTCCCCTTTATGCCCCCTCCACCTTGTACCCCCCAACCCTCCAGCTTTCCCCCCACCTTAGTTCATATTCATGGGTTGTACATATAAGTTCTTTGAGTCCTATGTTTCCTATACCATTTTTTAATCTCTCCCCATCTATTTTATGGCTACCAATTATGCTTCTTCCCTGTACCTTTTCCTCCTATTCCTCCCCTACCCCTCCCCACTGAAAACCCTCCATGTGATGTTCATTTCTCTGATTCTGTTCCTGTTCTGGTTGTTTGCTTAGTTTTTGTTTTTGTTGTTTTTTTCTTTTAGGTTCATTTGTTGATAGTTGTGAGTTTGTTGTCATTTTAGTGTTCATAGTTTTTACCTTCCTTTTCTTAAATAAGTCCCTTTAACATTTCATATGATAAGGGCTTGGTGACGATGAACTCCTTTAACTTGACCTTATCTGGGAAGCACTTTATCTGCCCTTCCATTCTAAATGATAGCTTTGCTGGATAGAGTATTCTTGGATATAGGTCCTTGCCTTTCATGATTTCAAATAATTCTTTCTAGCCCCTTCTTGCCTGTAAAGTTTTTTTTGAGAAATCAGCTGATAGCCTTATGGGCACTTCTTTGTAGGTAACTCTTTCCTTTCCTCTTGCTACTTTTAAGATTCTCTTTTTGTCTTTAATCTTGGGTAACTTAATAATGATGTGCCTTGGCGTGTTCTTCTTTGGGTCCAACTTCTTTGGGACTCTCTGAGCTTCCTGGATTTCCTGGAAATCTATTTCCTTTGCCAGATTGGGGAAGTTCTCCTTCATTATTTGTTCAAATAAGTTTTCAATTTCTTCCTGTTGTTCTTCTCCTTCTGGCATACCTATGATTTGGATATTGGAACGTTTCCAGTTGTCAAAGAGGTTCAGAAGTCTCTCTTCATTTTTTTGATTTCTTGTTTCTTCATTCTGTTCCAGTTGGATGTTTATTTCTTCCTTTTGTTCCAGATCTTTGACTTGAGTCCTGGTTTCCTTCCTGTCACTGTTGGTTCCCTGAATATTTTGCTTTATTTCATTTTGGGTATCTTTCATTTGTATTTTCATTTTTTCAACTAAGTTCAATCAGTTCTGTGAGCATTTTGATTACCAGGGCTTTAAATTCTCCATCAGATAGGTTGGCTGTCTTCCTCATTGCTTAATTCTCCTTCTGAAGTTTTGCTCTGTTCTTTCATTTTGGCCGTACTTTGTTCAGGGCCCCTGTTAAGTTGTAAGGGGGCAGGGCCTTGGGTATTCACCCATGCAGGGCAACCCTCCTTGCTGTGCTGTGGTGCTGCCTGTGAGGGAGGGGCCAGAGAGGGAACAATGCAGGTCTCCTGTCATCTCTCACCCACTTCCCAAAGAACTCTCCTGTGAGACTGGGAGTTTTCTCCCACCACAGCAACTGCCATAGTCCACAGCCAGCTCTGAGTCTCGGTTTCCCCTTAAATCAGCCCCACCCATGCGGTCTGCTTCCTTACCAGTCTGGTGGTTCTCTTTGACTGTTTTTTTAATTCTGTGGTTGTCACAGTTCCATGCAGTTTGATTTTCTGGCACTACTGGCTGTTTATTGATTTTAGATTGGTTGTTATCCTCCTTTTGGTTGTGCGAGATTGCAAAGGGTTTCTACCTACGTCTCCATCTTGGCGGAACTCTCCTTTGCCCATTTCTTAATTGGGTCATTTGTATTCCTGGAGTGGAGTCATGTGAGTACTTTATATACTTTGAAGATCAAACCCTTGTCCAAGGTATCATTTGCAAATATATTTTCCCATATAGTTGGTTCCCTTTTCATTTTGCTGATGTTTTCCTTAGCCATACAGAAGCATTTTATTTTGATGCAGTCTCATTTGTTTATTCTTTCCTTTATGTCCCTTGCCCTGGACTCGATGTTTTCACAGGAGAATTTTACAAAACATTTGAGGAAGACCTAACCCCTATCTTTCTCAGACTATTCCAAAAAATTCAAGAAGAGGGAAGACTCCCAGACTCTTTTTATGAAGCCAGCATCGTCCTAATCCCAAAACCAGATAAAGACACAACAAAGAAAGAAAACTATAGGCTAATATTGCTGATGAACAGAGATGCTAAAATCCTCAACAAAATATTGGCAAACTACATCCAGCAATACATTAAAAAGATCTTACACCATGATCAAGTGGGATTCATCCCAGGGATGCAAGGATGATACAATATTCACAAATCAATAAATTCAATACATCATATAAAAAAGGAAACACAAAAATCATGTGATCCTATCAACTGATGCAGAAAAAGCACTTGATAAGGTATAGCATCCATTTATGCTAAAAACACACAGCAAAATGGGAATAGAGGAAGCATTCCTCAACATGATAAAGGCTATATACAAGAGACCTACAGCCAACATCATACTCAATGGGCAAAAACCAAAAGCTTTCCCACTAAGATGAGGAACAAGACAAGGACGTCTGCTCTCACCACTTCTATTCAACCCAGCCCTTTTTGCCCCTTTGGTGGTGCACCCTTCATAACCACCCCCTCCCCCCTAAGCACATTGGTGTTATCAAAGGTAGAAGGGGATGGACAAATGCGTCCATTGCCCCTTTCAGCTTTCTACTGAGAAAGGAATCTGCTTCACCTTCTCTGACTTCATCAGTGTCAGTCATTGGTCATTGATGCCAACTCAAAGCCAACAGGAACCCCCAATTTGGGGTGTGGTGAAGAGGGAAACTTTATTCAGTGCAAAACAGCTCAATTGTGGAACAGCTCTGTTGTGAGAACACCACAGCTGTGAGACGGGTCAACAATGTTACAGCGTAGCTGTGAAGCCAGTGAGGTGGCCCTGGGCTGAGATAGCCTGGTCCTGCTCTGCTCTCTTCTGGCTCTGTTCTACTCTGCCCTGCTAAGAGGTCCATGTGCTCGATGGTTCAACTCTAGCCAGAGAAACACAACATTCAGGAGAAAGGGAAAGTATAGTTCTCTGAGCCAGAGGGGAGCTGACTTATATAGATAGAAGTACCCCCGGCACCTGGTCCCAAATTTGTCTACCCTCATGTAAATGAAAAACTTGAAATCCTTGCAGTTTGATTGGTCCAAAAAGCACTGTCCTGATTGGTCAAAATGGAGCTGCTCTGACTGGTTGGTGAAGATGCTAATGTGGACATAAATTGCACAGTCCCAATGCCAGGGAAAGCCCCAGTCCTATCTGTTGAAATATAATTCCAGACACTCCTTTATAAGTAAGTGCTGACTCAGGTGTGGGGAGCAGTGTAGGCAGGCGGTTCGGATGGGGAGGCAGGCAGTTTAGTGCCGGCTCCTGCAGTGCGGTTTGCACGAGAGCCCCCTGTTCAGAACCAGTTGGTAGGGTCTGCTTTTAAATCTGAGCCCAGCTAGCCATCAGGAGCCCTTCTCACTAGGTGTCTTCTTTCTCAGGGCCCACATCAGTAATGGAGAGAAAACAACGAGTTTTCCTAACATGTCTTAGTAAGGCACAAATCATGGGGGATAATCACGTATAGGACTTACACAGTTTTAACACTAAATGCCAGTAGTAATGCTGTTCTTAACATCCTGATACAAATCATCTCAAAGAGTTTCAAACTAGTTTAATTGTTTCCAGGCCCTAATTAAAATTTCTCTCATGAGGGGGCACACGGCACCTCCACCTTATCTTTTCTATGCATTCCTTCCATTTCATGTAAAACTGATAATCATTGAACTGTATGTCCCCGAATTGAAACTCATAATGCACCAGATGGCTTTGTAGCTTACTCCTCTGCCTCTATATAAGCACCCACCCCATCCCCTTTTCTGACGTAGAACACCGTTTCAAGGCTTCTTGAAGCTCTGCTCCTCAGGCTGTAGCCCTCAGCAAGGCCTGAATAAAAATCTTTTTATTATTTTCAAAGATTCAGGTTCTTTTCTTTGATGTTTACTTGGGGTAGTGAGGTAGATCCAGAGTGAGCCCACCCATACCACCTGAAGCTCAACAATGCAAAAAGTGGCCAGATGAAACTGTACTTGATTTCTTTGAGAGGTTAAAAAAAAAAACAACTTTAAACAATATTTAGGAATGACACTCACTATCCTCCAGAATCACTAAAATGACTCTTTAATCAGTTCAACATTTTTAAATGAATGACCTTGTCACTTTAATAAAATGATACAGCTTTGGCTGGGCCACCGTACACTCTAACGAATTGGTAGATTTAGCCAATCAGCTATTTAAAACCATTCAGAAGAAGGAAAAAGCTAAAGCCACAAAAATTGTGAATATACCACTATAAGAAGTAATCAAACAAACCTAATAAGAAAGCCTATACTTACAAAAAGAGAGGAGTCTCTTTTTATTGTAACAAACTGGCCACCTCAAGGATTGCCAGAAACTAAAATGGGATCTTGAGAGAGAAAAGAAATAAGATTAGGGTTACTCTGAGAAGTAGGGAGGGGTGTTTCCCCTCCTCCTTACTAGTACCTTGGGAGACAGAAATAACTAAAAGAGGGGAAACTACTATGGCTTTCGTCAACACCAGAGCCACAACATCTGTCTTCAACCCTACCTCCTTTGTTGCCCTCTCCCTTGGAGTAAAAGTACAGTACAAATGGTAGGGATTTCAAATTTGCCAATGTCAGTTTTTAAATCAGAGCCTATTACTTTCAGTTAGAAAATATAATAAGAAAACATGTGTTTTTTTCATAGTTAAAATTATTCTGGTGCATTTACTAGGCCAAGACTTTTTAGAAACTCATGATGCCCAAAATTTTTTTTTATTTTTTATTTATTTACTCTTAGAGAGAGGAGAAGGGAGGGAGAAAAAGAGGGAGAGAAACCTCAGTGTATGAGAGATACATTGATTGGTTGCCTCTCACAGGCCCCCAGCTGGGGACCTGGTCCACAACCCAGTCTCGTGCCCTGACTGGGAATTGAACCAACGACCTTTCTGTTTGCAGGCCAGTGCTCAGTCCACTGAGCCACATCAGCCAGTACCCCAATTTTTTTTTAACAAGAAGATGAAATGTTCTTATAATTAGAGAGTTCAGACTCAAACTATGATCAGACAAATGAAAGGATAATTATGAAACAAATGAATGAAAAAGAAAAAGGCTGGAAAATGAACAGATATTATAAAGTATGCCTGACAAATTATGGGTCCTGTCGATTTCAGAATAAGAAAAATCAAATCAACTACTATCAAAGTAACTATTAATGTGACCAAACCTTTGCCCAATATACGCAATTCCCATTAATACCAGAAGCATTAACTGGAATTAGAGCCATTATCCAGGACTACCTTAAGAAAGGATTAATAATTCTTTGTAATATGCCTGCCCTACCTGTAAAAGAGCCAAACTGGAAAGGCTGGAGACTTGTACAGGATTTAAGGGTTATAAATAACATAGTAGTTCCTCTATATCCTGTAGTCCCTAACCCACATATCTTACTTTCTGCCATCCCAATAAATAGTAATTACTTCTCATTAGTAGACTTATGTAGACATTTCTCCAGCATTCCAGTCAGCAAAGACACACAGTATCTTTCTGGCTTCACCTGGGAAGAACACCAATATGTGTGGATTGTTTTATGTCCCAGGGATATACTGAAAGTCCCACTTACTTTTCTCAAATATTAAAAATGAACTTAGATGGCCTTAAATTTCTAAGAAATTTTGCATTGACTCCACATGTCGATGACCTGCTTCTATGTTCTGAAACTGCTGGACTCTCAAGAAACGTTTTAGTTATTGCAACAACTGGCCTCAAGGGGGCATAAGGTTTCCAAAGACAAACTTCATTTTTGCCTACCTGAGTAATGGACATTTCATATCAAAAGATGGACTGTTAATTAATCCTGAACAAATCAAAGGAATTTTAGCTTTCTCTCTTCCAAAAACAAAGGAACAAGAGGATTTTTAGGACTAACAGGGTATTGCAGCAGTTGGGCACCAAATATTTCACTTATTGCTCAACCTTACGTGCTCTACTCAGATTGGATCACCTGACCCTAATGAACAGACTCCAGAAGGTTAAAAAAAGCTGTAAGTACCTGAAAAACCAACTTCACTGAAGCTCCAGCTTTTGGACACCCTAACTATGATTTGCCAGTTTTTCTTGTTATACGTAAGGATAAAGGAGAAACACTGTAGAAATGATTGCCCCCAAATGCCATGATCACCATCGGCCTGTAGGGCATTACAGTCAACAAGGAGACTCAGAAGCAAGAGGACTGCCTCCAAGAATGAGAGCCGTCCATAGTGACCCCATTATGCAAGGCTCCTGAAGGCACTGTCATGGGAGCCCCCTTAACTTTCTGTGCCCCACGTTCACTGGAGACTCTCTGAAACCCTCACCATCCTCATCACTGGCCAATCAGCAGATCAGCCTCCCATGCAGTGTTGCTGCTTTCTGTGCCCACGTGACTGTCAGGGTAACGGTCTTAACCTTGGTACTTTGTTTCCTTCCCCGCAGAATAAAGGTGGCCACCGCGGTGTCTTCTCTTACCTGATTGTCTTCTGACTCTTGGCAATGATTTAAGGGAGACAGCTATTGATAATACTGACCTAACTGGGTTTACAGATGGATTCCATTTGAGGGATGAACAGGGAAATGGTCATTCTGGATATGCCATTACCTGTTCAGTTGATGTAATGGAAGCTTTTATCTGCCAGGAATACAATCAGCACAGCAGGACGAATTGATTGCGTTAACCTGGGCCTGTCATCCAGCTAAGAGTCTGACAGCAAACGTTTGCACCGACAGCTGCTAGGCTTTGGGAGAGCACAGGGTTTCGGCATGCTGTGGAGACGAGGAGGTTCTGTGGGTTCGGCATCCCGCCCTACTCAGTCTCTGGCCACGCCCACCTGCCCCCAGACTTCTCACCGCAGCCTGTGCTGTCATACTCTGTTCTGCGCCAGTGTTTTCTCTCCAGGATTCACCCGCCCTCCCTCCTTCCTCTCCGCTGCCAGCGCTACCGCCCTAAGTGCAAATCCTTGTCACCACGTGCCTGGGTTATTGCAAAGAACTCCCAGTCAGCCTCCCCGCAGTCGGTGCGGTCTCGGCCGTCCTCCACGTAATCCACTGGTTAGGTTCCTTCCTTAAACCCCGGACTCCAGTACTAAATCCGATGTCACTCCCCTGCTTTAAAGCGGCCGTGCCTGCCACCCGCCCCGCTCCCCAGCTCAGCCTACAGAGTCAAGTTCAAGGGCTTCCGCGCAGCCCGCGTAGCGCCTCCGTCCAGCTTTGCGCTGCCAGTGCCGCTTCGCCGGTCACGGTCACGCCTTTTCACGCCTCTGGGCCTTCGCACGGGTTTCCTTTCTCTCAGCTGCCCAGAGTGCCCTCCCCTTCTCCGTCACTACATCCGTCCTGATTTTCGTGTGAACCCCAGCTCCACGGAAAGCTTTCCCAAACTCCTGTACCCCACTTGATGTGGTGACCGCAGTGGTGGCGCTGCGAGCCATTGCGGATGTCTCGTCCCCTGTCTGTCCCCGCCCCCCGGGAGACTGAGCGCCACGACAGCGGAGGCGGGCACAGTGCCTGACTCACAGCAGGCACCTCACAAATACTAGTGGAACCAAGGAACCCTTCCAGTTGCTCACATTTTTTGTTTTTGTTTGTTTTATGCTGACTCTGGTTTCTTTTATCCTTATTGTCCTCCGAAGATACAATGTGGATGCAGTTAGAAAGTTAGCTGAAGTGATCACGGAAGTGGTGACTTTTTTTTTTTTAGTTTTATTTATTTTTTAAATATATTTTATTGATTATGCTATTACAGTTGTCTCATCTCCTCCCCACCCCCCACCCTGCACACTCCTTCCCCCCACACTCCGCCTCTTTAGTTCATGTCCATGGGTCATATATATGAGTTCTT
>VMDR010028873.1:0-12979 GCA_007922815.1 Macrotus californicus | reverse complement strand
TGGTCATGTAGTGTCATTAAAAAAGTGCTGATTTGTGTAAATGACACTTCTAAAGAATGGAACAACACATTTAATAATAAATCCTTTTTATTTTATTATTTTTATTATTTTAATTTGTTCTTGATTTGAAAGAGGGAAGTGGAAAGAGAAACATCAACTTGTTCCACTTATTTATGCATTCATTTGGTTGCTTCTTCTATGTGCCCTAACCTGGGATTGAACTTGTAACTTGGGCATATTGGATGATGCTCTAACCAACTGAGCTACCCAGCTAGGGCAATAATCAACCCTTGTTAAGATGAAAAATGTAATTTTTAATCGAATGGCAAAATAAATTCCCTTCTTCATAAATAGATGGAGTAGCTATCAATATTTAAAATCAGCTAATAATTGGCAGCTATGAATTCTCAAATCAAGGAGGGAAAGCAGAAATGGAATTACTAAAGAAATGGAAAAATAAATTTCAATATTAAAAGAACATTTTCTAGTTTTTAATTGATGTAGGCATTTAGATTGGCCAAAAATATAAGTTATCTAATTGTCCTAATTTGGTGCAGGCTTCAGCAAGGTCCTGGAGAACCAACAGTAGTTTACTCCTTCCCCTGGCTTTTCAGTGAGATCACTGCTAACGGAGATATGGGTCCGTTTCTATGGACTCTGCATTGAATGATCATTAGGAACATGAATTCTAGACCAAACACATCTTGATTTAAGTCTTGGCTCTACCATACATTAGTGATGTGACCTTTGGCAATTTAATTAACTCCTAAGAGCCTGTTTTTTCATCTTTAGAATCAGGGGAAGTTATAATCTCCCTTATGTCATAGTACTGTTGAAAGAATTAAATGAGACAATTCATGGAATGTCCTTATTATAGTGCTTGACAGAGAGTAACAATCTATAAATGGTTCCTGCTCCTCCTCTGTCTCCCCCTTTCCCTTCTTTCTGCTCTTGCCATAATGGGCTTTTTTTCAGGTTGAGTCTAAATTCTGTTGGGTAAGTGATGCCAGCCAAGACTGAAATAGTTCTCGCCTAGTGCAGCATTGTCTCACAGACTTCACTTAACAATGGGAATTTCTAACCTGTGTTGCCCAATATGGGATCCATTAACCACATGTGGATAAGGGCCACTTGAAGGGTAGCTAGTGTAACAGAGGAGCTAAATTTTAAATCTTATTTAAATTTAATTAACTTAAACACAAATTAACTAGTCACAGGTGGTTAGTGGCTAGAATAGTGCAAATTTGGAGCAAGGATTATAAGCTCAGGTACAGAGAGGTGACAAAAATGAGTGAAGTGAGTTTAGTCAATGAGAGGGCATGGTGGGACCCATGGAAACAACAGACATATCCCTTGTCTACAGGATTTAGCCAGTAGTAGACCCAGCCAGTGCTGCTGGGTAGGTGTATGTCCAGCTCTTCTAATGTTTCAGAAGTCAGAAATGCAAGTTTTCAGGCCATCTTCCTATTCTTTAAAGTATAGATTAATTCTAAAAATTTTGGAACACTTCAGGCCAAACATGTGTACTAAACAGATACAGAACACAGAACATCAGTAGGCAATCCCCAGTTTAAAGACCACCTCTAGAACCATGGAAAAGTCTCCAAATTAGACTGTCCAAAGGAAGAACAGGGAGCATCAACCTTGTTGCAAGTTAGGTCAGATTTGCAGGCAGTGTGACTTTTTGAGAACCCCATTCATGATGGCCACAGTGCCTACATCAAATCTTCAGAAGCAGCCTCAGTTTTGGGACTTCCATTCCATATGTTTATAAGCTGAAATAAGGTAGTTTCAGATGAACCTTGCAAAGGCATTAGTGTTTCCTGGTCCAGCTCATCCCCAACATTGGATATTCATTGGTGTAAGCATCTTTCCTAGAAAGGAGAGTGACAGGAGCAGGGAACAGGTCAGTCTTCACGTTCTAAACCAGGGGTGTCAAACTCATTTTCACTGGGGGCCACATCAGCCTCACAGTTGCCTTCAAAAGGCTGAATGTAATTTTAGGACTATATAAATGTAGCTACTCCTTAATAATTAAGCGGGAGCTTGGCACTGCCACCAGGTATAAACAAGGTGTCAGGTCACATAAAACAAGGTGGAGGGCCGGATTCGGCCCACAGGCCTTGTGTTTGCCACCTGTGTTCTAAACCCTTAGCACTGTGGCAACCCCCAAATGATGGAAAAATGAAGAAGATTCTATCTTGCTTGAACATGAAGCTCTCTGAAAACTGGTAACTCGGTGAAACCACTAGAGTTTTTGCCCACTATATTTCTCCATGCACCCGCTTACTAAACAAATATTTGTTAAGCAACTCTTATGTCCAAATCACCGGTGCCACCTCCCTGCCTGACATTTGGGTGTGAAATGTAGGGTTAGCTTTCAGCCGGATCTGTATGTGACAGCTAGATGCAAAGGCAACAGAGCATGGAGTTAGGAGAATAACCTCAAAGGGATCTGGGATTCAGATTATCCACCACTGTTTGTGTACCCTAAGCAAGAGAGTCCTCAATTCTTTGTACTTTATATACAAAGTCAGGAAAATAAGAGTATCTTTCTTATAAATTGGTGGGAGGATTAAATGAGAAAAGTATGTAGAGGGTTTAGCATAACTATAGAAGCCCTCAAAAAGAAAACTCCTGCCGCACAACCAGGGGAGCGTGCAATTGGGGTCAACTGACTTTATTAAGAATTGCTTGTGCAGACTGATAATTAAAAGCAGGCTGGCTTTCAGTCAGTTGTATTATTGTTTGAAAATTCTCAAGACACTGCCCTCTGTTGTGATGTCTGCTCCCAGCCCTGAAACACCACTGGCTCCAGAATTATCCCTCTGGAAGCCTGCTTTCTGAATATCCATAATATTGGTTTTAGTCCTTCTTGAAATCATAAGTCAGTTGTGCACATACTGGTGAGTTGAAAATAGACTTTGTGCACTGCTATGACACAGGGTGACCAACTTGTACCTGTTTGGCCAGGACTTTTCCCATGAAAGTTCTATATCCTCTCAGTCCTGTGTAACAGGGACAGCTGGTTACACTGGACATGCCTGGCATTAAGTAAATACAGTGCAGAAGGTAAGCCAGGGTTCTAACATCAATAGTCTATTATTACTTGGTGTAACATCAGAGGAGAAAAAGCTTCTTACTGAATGCATACTCATACACAGACATGCACACCAATTTCCGAGCATGGCTATCATAGGCCTTGCCCAGAGCCCCTGCCTGTAGCACCCCAAAAATCTCTCCTCCACCCACTGATCACCTCCATTTGCCCAGACTCATTTAACTGAGCCTGGAAGTACAGAGCCAGCCACCATCTCTCACGCTCTTTCTTGTCTTCTGTGTTCTGATGTGCCTGCAAAGGGAATGTTCAACTTGCTCTAAAGGAGGCCCAAGCCAAACTGATCATTGCATAATTGATTATAGGCCTTTGTATTCACATTCTATGTAGATGCAGCAGGTGACAGGTGTTCAGAGAACATTACCCAAGCTGCCTATTGCTGAGAACATCCTGAGACCAGCTGGGGCAACAAGCCCAGAGGAAATCCCCACAGTAATTTAATAGTGCACAGGGCTTTGGGTTTGTGAGGATTACAAGGAAGAATTAAAGTGATAGTGACCACCCACTTAAGAAGGGCCTTTGTGTTTTTTCCTGGATATTTCTACACTTATTATTTTGTTCCCAAGGCAATTGCCACAGGGTGACCAAGATGAAAACATTGTCTGTTGCCACTTAACAGGAGAAACAAACAGAAAACATCTAGTAAGGGAAAAGCCTGCTTTGAAACACCCATTTGAGGGTGTGCCGTTTTGGGGACAGATTTGTAAATGAGCTATTTTAAGGAAAATCATTGAATGCAACTTTCAGCATTAGAAGTAGACACTAGAACAGAACAAGGCAGAACATTTTACTGATTTCTCAGGATTTATACTGTAGGTTTACTACTAAACTTTGCAGAATTGATGGAGCCACCGCCTTGCTCTAGGTTCTGAAATTTACTTTCATTTGGCCTCACTTTTTGAGTATTTCTCCCCTGCTTTCTTGGGCAGTTTTTTTATTCAGAGTAAGTTTGGATCAGAATTCATTCATTGGCTCATTAAACAAGCATTTATGGTATGCCTACTATGTAGATTACACTGTGTCAGACACAATTAATTTAATATTCATCGCATGGATCCTTCTGGAATATCTACTATGAGAAAGTTCTAAGCAAGGCAGTGAAGACATGTTCTGTTCACAGAGCATACATTCCAAGGGGGTAGAAAGACTGTTTGGTGATACTTGCTGTGGAGTAAAGTACAGTAGTTAAGGGAAGGGTGAGAAGTGATGGATTAGGAAAGTGAAAAAAAATATTTGAGCAAAAACTTGAAAATGCTGAGTGAATTGAGCAAGTGGGCATTTGGGGGGAGAATGTTCACGGCAGGAAAACAGGATGTGCAAAGGCCCTGTGGCAGAAGATACCTGATGGCTTGAGGTCATCACAAGGACCTGAGCTTCACTCTGAGTGAAATGGGAAGCCTTTGTAGGGTTTGAAGAAGGGAGTGATGTGATCCATATCAAGTTTTCATAGGATCTGCCTGGCTGCTGTCTGAAAAATAGTAAGGGTCAACATAGACACAGGGTGACATCTTAGAAAGTTGTTGGAATTATCCAAGGGAAGAAGGCAATACAGAGAGAGAAGACATAAGTCTAGCCCTCCAGGAGCATGTAACTGCTGGGGAAAACAGATCTTTGCATCATTTTATCTGTAATACATCAGAATGGAATAATAAAAAGCAAGCTGAGAAAAATAGTGACTAATTCTATTAGGGAAGGTGTCTTGGAGGAAACAACTGTGAAAAAAACATTTTTCTGTTCATTCTTGTTTTTAACCTTTTTTTTTTAAGAGAGAGGGAAAGAGAGGGAGAAAAAGAGAGAGGGCAACATTGGCACGAGAGAGAACCATCAATCAGTTGCCTCCTGTCCATGCCCCATGCCCCACGCCCCACGAATCAACCAGCGACCTTTCACTTTGCAGGACAACACCAGCCAACTGAGTGAGCCACACAGGTCCGGCTCTGTCCATTCTTTAGACCTCCTTCATTCCCTCTTCTTTCTCTTCCTTCTTCCCTCTGTCCATCTCTCCATATGTCTATCTGTTTTATTCTGTCTGTCTGTCTTTTGATGGTATCATTTTTTTCTTGCCCTTATTCTGTCTGTCTGTCTTTTGATGGTATCATTTTTTCTTGCCTTAGTAATAGTGTAGTTAGCTAAACACTAACTTTTTTATCAGCTTTACAGCTCCTTACTTTTACTGGCCTTGAATATGCTATAACTTTGTTTATTTCCTCTCAGTCAAATAGAGTTCAGTATATTTGGATGATGTTTTAAAGAAGGTTTTAAGCACTGAAAGATGGATTTTAATGTTCAAAATATGGAAATTCATTAAACTGATTAAAATATCACTTGAAATAAAGGAGTTTGGAGTAAAAGAGGGAAGTACAGATGAAATTCGATCAGCAGAACCGTGATAATGGCTGGAGCTGGGGGGCAGGCACAGGGAGGTTTAGTGTGCCGTTTTCTCCGCTTCTGCGAGGGTTTGAAATCTTCTCTAATAAAAGGCTTAAAAACTCACTAGACCATTCTCTTGAAAAACTGTTATCCATGATACTAAATGTTTGGTGTCTTTTAGAAATGATATCTTTGAAACTCTTTCTTTCTGTTGGGAACTGACCCCTGAATAGAACGGTTTGTAAGAGTGAACATTTCAGGAAATAGCTATTTTAAATATGTGAACAGGATGATCCAGGTTTTCCTTTACTTTGTGATTTGACCTAGTGATACACCAGCCCTTGCTTTGCACTCTTAGTTCCATAACATTGTCTTTCAGTTTGATAATGTATGTCAAACAGGCCATTAGAAAGACTGGCACTGTTTGAAGCAGTTCTAGAATCAGGCAGAATTTCATTGTTGGGGAACAGTGCGTGGTCAGTGTGTCACAAATGTCTGTGGAATTGACCTCTGAAGCAATTCGTATCCAAATATCTACTCACAACCAGACTTGGTCTACTATTTCTTAAAAGAAAGGAACACTAGAGGTCAGTCTTCTTATTGAGAAAGAAAACGGAAAGTTACAGGGCGTGACTATAAGACAGACTGACACATTTCTAAATAGTTTCTTAAAGAATGAGAAAGTCATATTAGAATAACCTTCACATATTTCTTCTAATTTATATTGTTAATGCAGCTCAGAAATGGTAAAATCATCTAGATATACAGTATATGTGTTTACATTTTCATAGAATGTGTGGTATAGATTGTACCACAAATTTTACTTTATTGAAATATTTTAGTTAAAAATATCTAATATGATATTCTTTAGCAATTTTGAACATAGATTAGGAGATAGGAAGTTGAAATCTAAATCTGAACAGATTAATTAAACTTTCTGCGAACGTACACCGCAAATCCAGAGCAGGTTAAATGTTCCAGAAGGGACTGGCTTGCCCTCCTGGTTCCCTGGAACCAGTTTTCCTCTCAGAGTAATGGCTGTTGATGGACTGAGGTTCTGGATTTCTCAATGTCTAGATAATCAGCCTTTTCCCAGTCGTTTGCTTGCTACCAGATTTTTCTCTCCCTGAACACTCTGTTTGATCTTCTGTTACTCCACAATGAATTTTCTTCTCTCTATACTGTTGACACCAACCAACACTCCAACATTTCAGACACCAGCATGTTTTCTCTGATTAAATCATGTCCATTTTCTTTTTCTGGACCAGAAGAATCTTTATGGTCAGTTCTGCTAAAGCTGACGCAGCATGTTAAATTCAGTCAAAGAAATTTCTCATTGTCTTCTAAAACTATTTCCTCAATAATCTCCCTTGAAGAAAAGGCATTCTCTCTATTCTATAGGTACAGATCATAAAGAGAAACAAAAAATACTGTAAACAGAAATGTTAATTAGGACAAGAAAAAATTAGCCTAGGCCTGGCTGGGTGACTTGGTTGGAGTGTCATTTTGTGCACCAAAATGTTGCCGGTTCAATTCCTGGTTAGGGTACATTTGGGAAGCAACCGATTGATGTTTCTCTCTCTTCTCTCTGTGTCTCGGCAATAAAAAATGTAATCTCAGATGAGCATTAAGAAACAAAAAAAGTTTAAAAATTAGTGTAATAATTACTTTCATTCCTCAGAAAGATGCCTTTAAAATACAAGGTAAACTTTTCTCTGCAAAAGTTCCTATAAAGCAGGTAAAAAGATGAGCTACAGATTGAGAGACATCTAACAAAGGACCAATATCTAGAATATATAAGATCTCTCAAAACTCAGTGATTTAAAAAACTAAACACTTCAATTAGAAAATGGGTCAAGATAAGAACAAACATTTCACTAAAGAGGATCTTTTGATATCATACAAAAAGACGTTTGACATTGTTAGCCATCAAAGAAATGCAAATTAGGACTTCCAGCCAAGATAGAAGCATGGGTAAACATACCATCCCTTCTAGCACAACCAAAAGACGGACAACAACAAAGTTAAAAACAAAAAAAACAACCAGAACTGACAGAAAATTGAACTGTATGGAAGTCTGATAACCAAGGAGTTAAAGAAGAAACATTCATCCACACCAGTAGGAGGGGCATAGACGCACAGAGAGGGCAGAGAGGATTCAAGGCAAGGTGATGGCTGGTAGACCCAGTGAGGTGGTGGCTGGCAGAGAAGGTGGTCCCACATTCATGTGTGGATAAACCGGAAGGAACAACTGGGGAGTGAGGCAGATCATGCAACCCAGAGTTCCAGTGTGGGAAAATAAAACCTCAAAACCTCTGACTAAAAAAGTCTGTGGGTGCTGAGGTGGGACAAGAAATACCCAGACTCTCAGGAGAATTCACTGGAGAGACCCACAGGGTCCTAAAACATACACAAAACCACTCACTTAGGAATCAGCACCAGAAGGGCCCAATTTGCTTGTGGGTAGCAGGGAAAGTCATGGAAAACCAGCAGAGAGCACAGCAAGTGGCACTGTTCCCTCTTGGACTCCTCCCCCACTGACAGCGTCACAATGCAGCAATGTGATTTCCCCCACACTGGTGAATACCTAAGGATCTGCCCCTTACTACATAACAGGTGCACTGAGACCAAAAAAAAAAAAAAAAAAAAGGCCCAAATGAAAGAACAGATCAAAGCTCCAGAAAACTACAACTAAGTAATGAAAAGATAGCCAACCCATCAGATGCACAGTTCAAAACACTGGTAATCAGGATGCTCACAGAAATGGTTGCATATGGTCAAAAAATAGAGAAAAAGGTGAAGGCTATGAAAAGTGAAATAAAGGAAAATGTATAGAAAACCAACAGTGAAGGGAAGGAAACTGGGAATCAAACCAATGGTTTGGAGCAGAAGAAAGAAAGAAACATTCAACCAGAACAAAATGAAGAAACAAGAATTCAAAAAAACGAGGAGAGGCTTAGGAACCTCTGGGACAACTTTAAACATTTTAACATCCAAATCATAGGGTGCCAGAAGGAGAAGAGGAAGACCAAGAAATTGAAATCTTATTTGAACAAATAATGGAGAATTCCCCAATCTGCCAAAGGAAATAGACTCCCAGGAAGTCCAGGAAGCTCAGAGAGTCCCAAAGAGGTTGGACCCAAGGAAACACACAGCAAGGCACATCGTAATTACATTACCCAAGATGAAAGATAAGGAGAGAATCTTCAAAGCAGCAAGAGAAAAGGAGACAGTTACCTACAAAGGAGTTCCCATAGGACTATCAGCTGATTTCTCAAAAGAAACCTTACAGGCAAGAAGTATTCCAAGTCATGAAAGCCAAGGACCTACATCCAAGGTTACTCTATCCAGCAAAGCTATCATTTATAATGGAAGGGCAGATAAAGTCCTTTCCAGACAAGGTCAAGTTAAAGGAGTTCATCATCATCAAGCCCTTATTATATGAAATGTTAAAGGGGCTTATCTAAGAAAAAGAAGATGATCAAAAATATGAACAATAAAATCATGGCAAACTCACAACTATTAAAAACTGAACTTAAAAAAAAGAACAAACTAAACAAACTAGAACAGGAACAGAACCACAGAAATGGTGATCACATGTAGGGTTATCAGTGGAAGGAAGAAAATGGGGGAAAAGGTACAGGGAGTAAGTAGCATAAATGGTGCTACAAAATACACAGGGGGAGATTAAGAATAGTATAGGAAATGGAGAAGCCAAAGAATTTATATGTACGACCCACAGACATGAACTAAGGGGGATGGGGAATGCAGGTGGGAGTGGTGTGCAAGACAGAGGGGAATAAAGGGGAAGAAATGGGACTACTACAATAGCATAATCAATAAAATATATTTAAAAAAGAAGTGCAAATTAAAAAATCACAATTAATATTGAATAACAATGAATTTTTTTTTAATTTCTATAGGAGAGAAAGATCCAGAGCAGCCAAAGCATTTCTAGAGAAAGATCCAGAGCAGCTAAAATATTTCTAGGGATGGAAGTATTTGTCCTACCTTATGCTAATTATTATTATAAGCTATAATTATTATTTTTCTTGTTGAAATTAGAATATACAAATAGATCAATGAAACCAAAAGGAGATTACTATAAGACCTACATGCATTTTATGTGTGTGTGTGTGTGTGTATAGTCTGTCGGAAAAAATCCCGTCCAGCCATTGTTAATATAATGAGAATGGTTTGCATCATATTGATGTAACCTGGTAGCCAAGGAGAGTGGACTGGAATGAGCACGTGTGGACAATGACAACTTCACTGTACTAGTCAGTAGCAGTAGACGTCACTGAATGTGAATGTGCACTGTGTGGTCATTGCATTCAAAATGACTGAGCAAGTAGAGCAACAAATCTGCACCGAATTTTGCATTAACCTTGAACACTTGGATGATTCAGAAGGCTGCAGCTATTGGCAAGTGGTGATGGGCAGCTTCATCATGACAATGTGCCTTCTCATGCATCACATCTCATGCAGATCTTTTGGCAAAACATCAAATCACGCAGCTGACTCAGCTCCCCTACAGCCCAGATTTGGAGTCCTGTGACTTCTGGCTTTACCCCAAACTAAAATCACATTTGAAAGGGAAAAGATTTCAGACCATTGATGAGATTCAGGGAAATATGATGGGGCAGCTGATGGTGATTAGGAGAATTGTGTGAAGTCCCAAGGTACCTACTTTGGAGAGGACTGAGGTGTCATTGTTCTATGTACAATGTTTCTTGTATCTTATATCGTCTTCAATAAATGCCTCTATTTTTAATTAAAAAATCACAATTAGCTATCATTACACCTTTGTCAGAATAGCTAAAATAAAAAATATCAGCAACACCAAATGTTACATGAGCACAAGAAGAAATGGGATCACTCACACTTTGCTGATGGGAATGTACCCCTCCCTCTAGTAAACAGTTTGGCAGCATCTGATGTAACAAAACATGCAGTTACCATGAGGCCCAGACATTGAACTCTTAGGTATACATCGCAGAGAAATGAAAACTTATTTTTATGGACTAAATAATCATGTCCCCCCAAATTCATATGTTGAAGCCCTACTCCCCAAAGGTATTAGGAGGTAGAGTATTTGAAAGGTAATTAGCATTAGATAAGATTAATGCTGTCCACGTGAGAACACAGTGAGAAGACGGCAGTCTGCAGCCTGGAAGAGAGCCTTCACCCGATCACACTGACACCCTGATCTCTGATTTAGAGCCTCCCAACCCGTGAAGAATAAGTATTTGTTGTTTATGAACGACCCAGTCTATGGTTCTGTGTTCTAACAGCCTGGACAGACTAAGACATTTACTTTCATGCAAAAACTGATACATATATAACTTGATTCATAATAGCCCTAAACTGGAAACAGTCCAGACATCCTTCAGCAGATGGCTAGTGAAACAGCCTGTGGTACATACATACCAGGGAATGCTACTCAGCAATAAAAAGGAACAAATTATTGATATGGCAACAACCAGGGTGAATCTTCAGGGGGTTATGCTAAGTGGAAAAAGCATTAGTCCATAAAGTTTACATACTAATGATTCCGTTTACATAAAATTTTTGAAAGGACAAAACTTTAAAAACTGGGAACATATTAGTGGTTTCCAGGGGGATTAGGAACCGCAGGAGGAAGGGAGAAGAAAGATAAGAGTATTGTAAGAGGACCGTTATGGACAGACCCTTGTGGTGATGGAAGAGTTCTGTTCCATCTTGACTGTGGAGGTGGGCACATGAACCTACGCAGGCATAAAACTGTATGAGACTAAATATACACACAGAGACACAGATGGTCCAAGTAAAACTGGAATCTGAGTACAGTTGCTGGATTGAATCTATGTCAATGATTTATTGTGATATTATACCAGAGTTTTGCAAAATGTAACATTGGGAAAAACTGGATAAAGAGTATATAAAATTTACATTATTGTATTATTTCTTACAGCCAAATATGTACGTTTATTTATCTCAAAATAAAATTTCAATTAAAAGAATATATAAAACAGTGGTTAAATAATTCAAACAATGCAGCTTAGTCAGTCCATAGAAATTTAGATAGGTCTCGGACATTTAGCTATTGTTTTCTGCTTGTGCAGACTTCAATTTTCTGTGACAGTATCTGAGCTATGATGACAGAAGACTGGATCAAAACAATCTGAGATAACAGTTCCTTAAAGCAAAGAAAAAAATTAATTTCCAAAGTAGATGGTTATTTGAACAATTGACACAAAAATTACATTATTGGAAAAGGAAAATTATAATGCTGGGAAAGTACAAATCTCCCCTCAACTATCATGCTTTCAAATTTTGCCAGCTGGGATGGATGAGACATGAAATGGAGTCCCTAATCAGTATGTCCATTCATTTTATGGGAAGAGCACCACTGTTAATATTGTTTTTGCCTTTTATATACTAAGCTCTATGTGTGCCTGCTATCACTTTTCTTCTCACAATATTATCAGGTTCAGAGAAAAGCAAAGATGTATAACTGATTGGTTAGAAAGATGCTGCTTCTAAAGGGTTTTTTTGGTTTTTTTTAATTAAAGAAGCCCGGGATTCATTCTGTGTAGTGAATAATCTCACAGTTCACGCATCTTCTTTTTGGGTTGACAGAGTGACGTCTTCATATAAGGCAGCAGTGACCATCCTTATTCTGGGAGAAGAGGGGCTGCTTTTTCATTGGTGTTGTGCACAAGAGTCACTGCTATTGAAAACTAATGTTGCCACAGCAACTTGTCCACTCTCTTATGGCTGCTGCAGAGTAAGGGGCAAATCCCAGAACCTGCTGTTAAGATGACATTAGAAAGCTTCATTCCATGTGCTCTTGCCACATTTCATCAAAGGCTAAGAGAATAAGTTATCTACTCTGTCACAAGAGCCAATGTAATCTGCCCTATTAACTGTGTTTGTGGAGGAAAATGTTTTGCAACATTAGATATCATAAAACTCAACACATGAAGCAGATGTAAAATGTTCCTGAAACTGAAAATGTTGACCAATCTCTTTTCCTTCCCAAGCAGATAAACTTGGGACACAAGAAACACATCAGCTGTCATCAGAAGAGAGTAACAGAAGGACACATGTTCAGACTGTTTTTCCCACCACATCCACTTATTCTGTAATGCCCATCAGAAAACCAAAGCTGCTTAGAAACCTTTGATAATAAAACATACATATTTTTAAATGTGTTTTCAAAACTGTGTTGGCCACTTTAAATTCACATGTAGATGGGTGTCATAGCTAAAGCCTCAGTCATACACTTCCTATATCCCATATTGTTTCTTACCCTCCAACCTAACTTCCCTCAAAGGAGTGCCCTTGCATCTGAAGTACCTGGGAGCTTGTTGAAGATGCAGTTTCCCAGGTCTCACCCCAGGCTCACTGAATCAGAATCTCTGGGACCGGGGCCCAGGAAATCACATCATTAACCAGATCTCCAGGTGGCTCTTGAATTGCGGCGGTCCTATCAAATCTTTAACAATA